>JBAMMX010000023.1:14280120-14297620 GCA_037126225.1 Dillenia turbinata | reverse complement strand
ATTTTTCAATATCATTTGGTCTATGTTTTCGGCAACCTAACCATGAAGCATATCCACATAACTAAACTGTCTAATATAATGTCACTATAAGCTGGGCCACAAACAACATTAATTATGCCTAGGAGTCAAAATAAACCCTCCTAGAGAATTCCAAGAAGATGAGTCGAAAATTTTTAAAAATTTTCTAGCCTTGCTAATGAAGAAATCTTAAGTTTCTGACTAATGTTGTGTATAAATATCAACGCAGACTCGAGACTACTTGCACATATAAGCTCTTGCTATACTACTTACTTGCAAAGTCAAGTTTGAAGCTTTTTGTGTCTTCTTCAATGGCTAGTTTCTTCTCTTCTTTCTGCACTTGCTTCTCTAATTCTCAACCGGAAGGAGATCATGTCGGCTCTAGGAAGAAAACATCGGATGAATCAGTCTCTGCGTATGATGACAAATTGTCAAAGAACAAGTCTTCTGACAAAAACCCTCCGATTCCGGTGCCCCACTTTCCTGTTGGAAGTAGATCATCCGTTTTATGATCATGTATAAGGATGTTTCAATGCTTGTAAAATTTCCAACATTTATGATATACTTGTATTTGATTATTTTTTTAATACACTCTGTTATCTAATTTGATCCTCAACTTTGCCCCAATGTTTTTAAAATTGGATCGAACCAACTGGCTCAATTGGTTCAACCAGGGATGGATCTATATTCTGTTTCAATTTTTACTATTAAATTAGATGAAATTAAATCTGGTTAAAAATCGTTTAAAATCAATAAAACCGATAAACTGTTTACATCGGTCTTAAAAAATATGAATTTTATTTTATTTTAAAATATATAATATATAAATTATATACATGATATCATGATAATATCATTTGACTCTTAAAACAGTTTGACCGATCCAACTAATAAACTAATAAACTAATAAATCGATAAATTGACAAAGTTATTCATTGATTAAGTTTTAAAAATATTGCTTTGCTAGGTAAAGTATTTAGCAAACCAAATTAATTAAAGCAGGAGGTTCTATTCTAAGTGTGAAAGCCACCAACAAAACCCCTTTTAACCCTATTCCTTATTTTCAAGATTGTTGAATTATTAATAGAGAAAAAAAAAAAGTCGAGTCGAATCAAAAATTTAATAAATTAGGTGTATTATAAAAATTATGAATTTAAATATGACGCGTGGCTTATGATAGTCTAATAAATTAGATTTTGTCAAACTTATTTATAAATCTAACAAGGTTTAACCTATTAGATCATACATATAAACAAATTCCAATCAATCATGTATGTTTTGTCCTAATTTATATAAATAATACTCACAATAATTATATTGATATAAATTGTATTTAAAATATATTTTATATATAATTAGTTAAATGTATCATTTTGTCAGATTAATGAGTCAGGTCAAACAAAAATAAATTAAACTTGTCATGGGGTCCATATATTAGAACATCCGTAGAAATATAACACAAAATAAATCGAATTTTAGAGTAATTACTTGATTTGCAAAAATTATGAGGTACAACGGTGCCAATTAAGCAACAATTGGATTTTTCTCCAAAGTAGTGTTATTTATAGGAAGAAAATGAAAATTTCAATGTCTTAATTAATTTTCATGAGTTAATATCTCACGTTGTATTGAACCATTTTTTTCCTGTCTTTGTATGCAGCTTAAAACAACAAACATTCTTTCAAAAAAAAAAAAAAAAACTTTCTAATAATGACTAAATCTAGGGGACTAAATTTTTAAGGATTTACATTTTTCTTCTTATCTAAATATTATTATTAGGATTAACGGACAGTCGGTCTAGTGAGATGGGGCGTTAGATCCCTTAATTAAGTCTGGAATTCACAACTTGAAAATGGAAAAGACTATATTGAGAAAATTATTTCCTAAATAGGGTTTTTGTAAATATTTAAATTGTATTAATCAGAATATAACTCTAAATATCTATGATAGGTTAAAAAATATATATATATCATCACTTGGTTTTCAATTTTTTTTCCTTCTGCAAATATCATTATTAGGCCCCAATAAAGCCAGCCTTCATTGTTGGGCTTGTCAATTTAGAGAGAAGCCCGTCAATCTCCCCTTCTCGACTAATTGGAGAAATCAACCAAACCCACTAACTTTTTGCAAATATCAAACCTTGCTTTGGAAAATGTCTTGGCTATCATGTCCAAACCATTATCATGCGTATGTATCTTTTCAAGTACCAATGACTTTTCATCTCCAAAGCATTCTGAATCCAAGACCTTGAATGAAACGTTGGAATTTTGTTGAGATGGATTGCACTTTGATTGTCACTAAAGAGAGCATATTTCTCTTACTCAACACCAAGCTTTTGTAATAAATTTTCAACCATAATAATTTTTTGCTAGCTTCGGTGATAGCAATATTCTCAGCCTTGGTCGTAGATAATGCAACATATTTCTGCAATTTAGATTGCCATGAGACTATGCTCCTGCATAAGTCATCTAATACAATGATACCTGACAAACATTTTTCTTTTGGTTGTTGGGTTAATCCATGAATTTCTAATTTCAAAATGATAGTCCACCAGGAGGGGTCAGCCAAAAGTATTGGATCCAATTAGCAGCCCAGCCAATGCAAAACAAATGTCAAGTCAGGAGTAACCCAGGTCTCAATATTGTTGAATGCACCCACACCAATTATGTCACCATAATCAATAGGTCCTTGAAAAGCCTACCAAAAATTAACCCTCCTTGTCCAAACACCATTGATTTAAAAGTTTCACTCTAGAAATCTAAATCTAAGTTTTTATCTCTTTAAAAATTATTTTAATTCATATTTCCTCTCAAAACACATTCGTTTTTAATTTTTTTTCTTACTAAAAACATAAATCCAATTTTTCATAATCTAATTTATTACTTAATTTTGAAAGAAGAAAACATTTTTAATCCCTTCAAATATATATATATATATATATATATATATATTGCTTTTATCCGAAAATACTTATACCCGTATATAATATACCTAAATAAAATTACTCAGATAACCTTTAACCCTCTTTAAGATTGACCACCTACCAGGCTTACGAATTGACCACCAACAACGGTTACAAATTTTCAAGGGGCCTTTCTAGTCAAGCTTGTTGACTGATGATCTGCATATCTGATGAAGACTGTTATTTGTTTAATTCCAAAATTTTGGGCAACAAAACATGTAATTGGGCTGCCAATTCTGACCCCTGTCTTGACCCGTCCCCACTTGTCCCAATGAATCTTCCCAAGACATTTCTAGGCAATTTTCGGTGAAGGGTCAGTTGACTGAACTCCAAATTATTGGACACGACCCTTTTTTGCTTGAGGTCCAAGGATCAGTATAGGATATATAGAAGTAGATGAATTGAAAATTTTCATCATTGAAAACCCACCAAGATCATTTTGATTCCTAGAGAAGAAACATATTCTTTCCTTCAAAGATCTCTCAAAAAATGGCTTCTTTCTTCTCTGGCTTTGTTGCTTGCTTCTCCGGTTCGACCCAAGTCTCCAGTGAGGAGGATGCCTATAACCAGACCCATTCAAGCAAGTCTGAAACTGCAGACACAACCAAATTGAAGAAAAGAAAGTGCAATAGTCCTCCAATTTTGGTGACCAACTTTCCTGTTGCAACTCAATTTTCTCGGCTGTAATTGATGATATGAATGAAGTCTCCATTCATTCAACATAATTTCTTCTATTTTTTCTTTTGGTTATGTTTCTAAAAGCAGTAATGGTATAGTAGATGGCCCCCACAATGCAAGGAGGTGATAGGCAAGCAGAACTTTTTCATGTAATATAATATTTGTTATTATTCTTTTTTTTTTTAAGTTATGAGATGATATGTGTTGTCATTTGCCTTGGGATTAAAATTCAAATTATTGTTGTATGATTTGTGTTGATCTTTTGACTAAGAATACTTCACTTCACCAATGGTTGCCATTAAGTGACTAAGAATACCTAATGGCTTTTGTTGCAAATGATTTGGATGTTTTCCCTAAGCTATTAAAAGCCAAAGAGTGACCCTGTTGCGACAATGGTGGCAGATACAATCGGGACATGGATTTGCTCGATGACATTTTAGATAAATTATATTTAGTAATTAAAGTTATCAGAGAGTGCCACACTGGCAAGCACACAAAATCTGAAAAAGGGGGAGAAGGGTCTATGAGACATTGACCGAGACCTCCCTCTATGTAGATTCTTATCTCTTATTTGAATTTTATTTCATGATTGTTCTTCCATTTTCACTCGATTAAACCTCCTAGCACCATCACAATACCACTAATTTCCCCCTTCACTGGTACAAATTTCATTCCTCTCGCTCAAAACTCCATGCCGTTGCACCTTGAAGATCCAATTTCGATTTTTGTCCAATTCCACTGATCTTTCTTGCTTCTAAATTTGTTATGTAACTTAAATTATGATTTTTTTTTTCATCTCAAATCTCTTTTTCTGGTTCATTCTCCCTTCTTTCTGACCACAATCTCCAGAATCCATGGTGTTTCATGGCTGATATTTGCTGAGAATAACGGCATGTGTGAAACATGACTTAGATCCATTTTATAAATATTAAAAGTTTAAGGAAGAATCTCGTCAAAATTAAAAGTTCAAGTAGTTAATATTTGACAAAAAAAAATGAAAATTTAAAAGTGTAATTTTGCAATTTTGCCTAAAAAACACTACATTTGGTCAAGTCAAATTTATGTTTTCTTATACCACACAACTTCCTAACTCACGTGTACAATCTCAACAATAGAACGTCAAGCAAGTGAAGTGCTGGGGGGGAAGGCTCATTGTCAATCATTTGATAATGATTTTAATAATTCATCCTCCAAGTCCTATGTTGATTTTTCCAAATACCAAGTTTCTAGCCAACTTCGACAAATCATATTTTGCCAAAATTTATTTTTTCCCCCTTTTCCTTTTCTTTTCCAAAGGAAACACGGGGGGAATATTCAAAAAAAAAAACAAAAAAAATAAATTTTCTTTTTTTTTTTCTAATCCCCCCAAAAGAGTTTTCAAAAAAAAAAAAAAATAATAAAGAAATACACAAAAAAAAAAAAAAAAAAAAAAAAAAAAAAAAAAAAAAAAAAAAAAAAAAATTTATAAAAAAAAAAAAAAAAAAAAAAAAAGAGAGAATTAAAAAAAAAAAAAAAAAAAAAAAAAAAAAAAAAAAAAAAAANNNAAAAAAAAAAAAAAAAGGGAGGGGGGGGGGGGGGAAAAAAAAAAAACTAACAACAAATCATAAGTACACACCAAAAGGTTTTAGGGCTCTTCTAGAGGGACTTCACTTCAACACGTTTGAGAATTCATGAATTGGACGTTTTAGAAGCACCACCTGACCTTCCTTATGCTGGGGGTCATGGACAGGGACATTTTGCAAGTCTTATGAGTAGTACCTGGCATGGCACTGCCTCGCTTGAAGTAGCTACCAAGGAGGAGTTAATAGGTTCCTTTGTTTTATATGAAATGTTTAATTTTTTTTTTGGAAATACTATTTTTCAAGATATAAAATGATATCAAAGTAATTCTAAATTTAAATCCATTTAAAACAACTGACTGAATGCACCGAGACCAATTTAGTCGCTGTAACTAGTAGTTCCTTCAAAAGTCCACGAAAAAAATCAACTCTCCATGACTACAATCTCATCCGTCACAAATAATTGCAGGACCTTTTGCATGAAAGCCAAATTTGAATCATTCAAATTAACTAGCCTTGCTAGTGAAGGAAACCTTGCGTTGCCTATGAAGTTAGCAATAACCTTCTTATTATTATTCTGTTCTTCGTCTCTTTTTAGGTAAAAAGAACAGACGTCAATGCCTGCCCTTTTTTTAAGATTTTTGTTTTAATTTAACCATATATCGAACAATCTCTACTTCTTGCTCATTAATTAAATTAAACTTGATTTACTCATGTTTTCATATAATAAACTTGTTGGTCTTTGATAAGTAACGGTATTTCTTTTTTGGTTTTTATTATCGATATCTGAATTCATATTCCAACTGACACGATTCGAACATTTATAAAGTCTTATCGGTGAAACACATAGTCTTTTCTATTATCAAGTTCCTTTATCTTACCTTAGATGGTTACCATTTAGCCTAATCAGGTTCTTGACTTTTCAAATTGACCACCACCACCCCACCACAGATGTCGAAGGAGCTTTCTTGAGCAGGTCAAATTTGTGTACGAATGACCCAGTCTTATTTGCAAAATTTTGGGCAAGGAAACAAGTAATGGGGCTGCCAAATATGACCCCACAACTCTTGGCATGTCCCTAGTAGTCACAATCTTGACCATAATCAACCTCCCCTAGACATTTCTTGGCAATTTCGAACTCAAATTGCACACCCATTTTTGCTTTGGCTCTAAGGATCGGAATAGTATATATAGAAATATATGACTGAACAAATCTCATCACTGAAAATCAAACAAGCTCATTTCACTTCCTAGCAAAGACACACATTCTTTCCTCTCAAAAAATGGCTTCTTTCTTCTCTGGGTTTGTTGGTTGCTTCTCCGGATCGAGCCAAGTCTCCTGTGAAGTGGATGCCTATAACCAGAGCACTTCAAGCATGTCTGAAACTGCAGAAGCTACCAAGATGAAAAAGAGCAAGTCCAATAGTAAAGGTCCTCCCATCTTGATGACCTACTTCCCTATTGGATCTCAATTTTCTCATCTATAACGAACGAAGTCCATTCTTTTTTTTTTGTTACATTAAAATTTAAACTGAGATCATCCGGTTAAGGGAATGAGTTATGACTACTAGACTCTCCTCTTGAGGATAATCCATTCAATTAATTCAACATTTTTAATTTAGCAAGTCTTTTGGGTCATTTGTTGATATAATATATTCCTTTTAAGTTATGGAATAAAATATGTTGCCTGTCTTAGTATGCTACTTAATGGTAATCATAGAACGAGTACAATACATAATTTATTATGTTAAGGTGGAAATGATTCTGATTTATTATGTTACACTTTTAATTTAGTTATTTTACTCCATTATCAAAATAAAATACAAAAGTTACACAAATCTCTCTCTCTCTAACTTAGAAATTGATCTTGACGGGGAAACCAAGTAATGGATGTGGAGAATTGAGTAATTAAAGGAGGTATAAAAAAATATGACTCATCCTCAAATTATAAAACAATCAAACCTTTTTAATTAAAAAATAATAAAAAAAGTAGATTGATATGTTGATATCGCATTGGTATAGCATCAACATAGCCATCCAAACATTTGAATGAAAATAGTAATCGGTCAGACCCTATGAATGAAAAGAATTTAAAGATAATCACAAATTAAGAATTATTTAAATATTTTGCACAATAATTAAAATTTTTCTTCATAACATCTAAATTAATTAATCAACTGTAGAATCTTTCCAAAAGTCATGAACATCCAAATTAGCATATTTTAAAATTATGAGCTTTTTGAAAGCTTACCCCCCGAACTTTGAGAAATCACACCTTTAAGCACTCAAAACTCTGAATAGGACTCAAAGTCAAAAAAATCGCTCCAAAAAGGTAAAATTGCAGAAAGCTCCTAAAAAAGGAATTTTAAAAAAGAATGAAATTTGCAAAAGGTTTACAAAAAGGATAGTTTCTGTGATATAATTACAGTAAAGAACAGATTTGTAAAATAATTTCAAATAAAAATACAACGGTCAAAAACCAAAGCTAGGTTTAGGGTTTTGCAAAGAAATGGGATTCGGCGATGAGGACCCCAACGGGGGTGGAAAAAGGTTGCAGAAGACTCAAGACTTTTGTCAATCATTGAGACACTCTCTGGGGTGGGCTTTGAATAATTAGTGATGGGTTATATCGAGATTTAAAACCGAAATCATTTGGTTGGGAGAGAGAGTTTTGACATCAGACTGTTCCTTGGGACGTTAGTGATGTAATACCGAGATATTTAAAAAAATAATAAATAAATAAAAAAAAAATGTGGGCCCCACCTTCCACATTTCTTTTTCTTTTCTTCTTTTCTTCTTTTCTCCCGACTCTTTTCTCTGCGTCTCCTGCCCTCTCTCCCTCATCTCACTCTCTTGTTTCTCTCTTTATCTCACCTTCTCTCTCTATAGAAATTGACTCTCTCTCATTAATCCTTCCATCTAACCCTAAAACCTCAAGCAAAATCTGATTTTGTGAGGAATTTTGGAAAATCTAGGGATATGCACGAAGGATAAAATTAGGGTTTTTGAAAACCCAACTGCAAATTCCAATTCAGCTTCGAATCTAAGGTATTTTCGTACTCTAAATTTTGTATTTAACTTCATTTATATTAAGATTAGAGTTTATTGTTAGAGAGCAGTTGGCTGAGG
Source organism: Dillenia turbinata (assembly GCA_037126225.1). NCBI lineage: Eukaryota > Viridiplantae > Streptophyta > Magnoliopsida > Dilleniales > Dilleniaceae > Dillenia > Dillenia turbinata. The sequence continues at coordinate 14,289,274 of JBAMMX010000023.1, read as the reverse complement.
AACCGAATACCCTAGGGTTATAAAATATTAGGTTTAGGGTTTCGATTTATGGGAATAACATGCTTAACATCTGAATATTGTCTGAATATTAGAAATGTTGGAATTAAATGGGAACCCAAAAAAAAATAAAAATCTGCGAATCTGGACAGCCTGTGCAATCTGTGATCATTCTACAATAACTCTTTCTACACTACTGAAAACTGAATGAGATTTATTTTTACTGAAACTAGACTTCTAGAGTTTTAAAATGACATATGAATCGAAGAGTTACGTTGAGAATTGAATTTATGGTGACTTTTTAAAGTGGCATGAATTCTGCAGAGAATTTTGTGTACTGCCCGAGTCCTTTGCTGTAATTTTGACAGGCCTTCTAGATCGAATTAATCTAGGCTCTGAACTTAAAAGTTGTATATCTATGTCTTAGCTTTAATTTGAGACCTGAATCACTTAAATCCGATATGTATGGTGAAAGTTATGATAATTTTTCTTGAACTGCGCAAATGTAGGTTATGAGTTTAAGACTTAATATTCATAAATTTAGATACTTTGATACAATTTGAATGGGCTTGGGACATAAACATAAAAGTTGTAGTTTTATGTTTAATCTTTTAGCAAAAATTAGAATTTCCATCATCTGAGGAGTATAGATCAAGATACGGTCATTTTTTTATAACATGTTATGTTGGAAATTATTGGGAAGTTAAGAATTTGTGATATATTGAGAAGAACCAAATTTCTCTAGTGTAGGTATACAATTTAATGATTAATATGTGGCCAATGTCTTAGGTTAAGGCATTGGGACTCAAAAGAGAGATTGGATTTTGTTTGATTTAGAAATTTGGAGTGATTACACTCCCAAGAAGTGAGTGGATGGTTCATTGTGTTCATGAATAACATGTTTTAAAATCGCTTTATAAATGATTTTGAAAGGTTTTATATGTTTTATATAAATTGTTTTGTAACTGTGGGCTATCTGAACTGGATTGTGAAGTATGAATGCATCCATTGTGTTTAAGAATGCTTCTGTACCATATATTATTTGATATTGCTCTATGAATTGTTTTGGCATGAGATTATTGATTATTTGTTGGAAATTATGGCACATTGTTTGTGAAATGGATTGATTGAGAAATGAAGGGTGCAGGATTGTAAATAGCTATAGTCATTCCCACCACGGAGCGACCCGACGGGGTGGCGTGGTTTGGGGTTGGATGTGCGGGGGAGTTAGACGTCCCTCCCTCTGCCGAAGTCGTGCTATATCTGGATTGTACCCCGGTGAGGTATGAGCCAACGCCAAGGAAGGGGGTATGTTTTGAAACATTTGATCAAAAAATCCTTGGTGGGTTTTCGTCTGGGTTCGGCCACTCTAAGACGGAAGTGATTTCGATGGAACTCCAGAATTTTCTGAAAAGATGGTTGATATGGATGCACATTTTGTAAATTGTGATTTATTGAAATGTTTTATGCATATGAACTACTATTTATGAGATATACTTTGACTGCCCCACATTCACCCCTTGTTTATGAACACAATCACACCATTCCAATCCACTCACTGAGTATTTCCCAATACTCACCCCTCTCTTCACATTTTTCAGAGGATTCTTAGCTGGGAGACTGCACGTTGGAGCTTACGAAGTATTTTTGCGGATTGTATAGGTATTTGGCAAATGCAGAATTTTTGGAGATTCATAGTTCTCAAAACCATGGAAAGGGAAATCTGTACATCCCATATCGTGCGGATTTTATTGATACTGGCTGAGTTTTTGACAAGTATTGGTAAAATCCGACGATTTTTGATTTGTGCTTTATTATTTTGATTTATCTATTTTTTTGAAAACTGTTTTATTTGTACATGGATATTTGGATTGTAATTCTAAACTTCGATACTTTCTTTTGAATTTGTGAAATTCTGTACATCTCATATCGTTTGAATTTTACTGATATTAGCTTGATTTCTTCAGACAAGTATTAGTAAAATTCTACGACTATATTTTGGGACTTCTTGTATTTTAAATGCTTTATTTGTTTTGAGAATTCTGATTGGTTGGGATGACCACACCGAATGCGTGCATATACAGGATCCCCTTCCCTGATTGTATACCAACGCATGCTTGTGTATACAGGGAATGAACCAGAGGAGTTCTTTGCATGTGTATTGTTATATGCTTTCCTTATTTTGATGAATTGTGTATTAGAAAAAATGTTATGCTGATTTTTAGGCTTGTTGAGTTCTAGTATATGGGGAGGTTCTGCCGTATATCGAAATTACGCGACGATTGTTGCGTGTTCGATTTGAGGATCGGGGCGTGACAAGTGATGGGTCAATGGAAAGAAATTCATCCTCCATGTCCTATGTTAATTTTTCCAGATACCAAGTTTCTAGCCAACTTCAACAGATCATATTTTCAACCTGTGATTTCTCCACCTGTCCCCGACTAGGGTGGAAATGGTGGGTCAATGGAAAGAAATTCATCCTTCATGTCCTTCGTGTCCTATGTTGATTTTTCCAAATACCAGGTTTCTAGCCAACGTCATGAAATCATATTTTACCAACATGTGATTTCTCCACCTGTCCCCCTCACCCAGTAACCAATTTGACTACAATTACCTTTCCTTAGTGCCCAAGAGTACAAGTTTGAATCGTGCATCTTCTTTTCCTTAGCCCCCAAGGTTAAAATCATATGTGGGTTTATATATAGATGGAAGAGAAGAAAGAAAATTCTAACCAAAAAAAAAGAGAGAAGAAAGAAAATGTTCGTACGATACAAAACATAGGTTTTTGTACAACATCATTTGCTCAAAAAAGTTTTGCTAGAATTCTTTCAAATGCCTTTCTTTTCTGGCTTCTTCACTTGCTTCTTTGAGTCTAGCAAAGTGACATGTGAGAAATTTTCTAACACTCAAATAAAGTTAAGCAAGTCTCAAGCCACAGACACTACCAAATCTACTAAAAGCCCTCAAATTCTTATGACTTGCTTTCCGGTTGGATCTCAATTTTATATTTTATAAGAGATTAATTTTTTTCCTATTTAATATCATATAATGATCGACAACAAATCACATTTTCGTCATTAATTCTTCGTGTTCGTTTTTGCATTTTGTAAGTTAAAGGAAGTGTTTTTATTTATGGATTGGCATGGACTGGTGATTCAACCTCCAAAATTTTTATTATTTATTTGGAGTAAAGAAGGGGGAGAAAGAGCCTATTTGGGATGGTCCTACAGGTTTTTCACCGGTTGGAAATTGCAGGAAATGCAACATTGTAGCTGATAAATCATGCTCAATTTCATAAATTCAACAATAAAACATAAATCACAAATTGACCCCTCAGAAGCCCTCAGCACACAAGGGGGAAGGGTACTTGTTAGAGGAAGTTTTGGAGCTCTAATTTATTTGGTGAAACAATATAATTGGACATTAATAATTTGTGGGTATATTAGAATCCCTTAACCAAGGTATCAAATTCAAATCTAGAGAATGAAAAAATAGATATCACCAGGGTTAGCTCATTAATTGGGTCACATAGTTTTTTGAATCAAATTAGTCAGGTTTCTGAGATATCAATGTTAGTACAACAATAATAATTTAGACTTTTTATCTCAAAATTTGAGATCTATTATATGAGAGACAAATATCAAACAAGAGAAGATAAAAAAAAAAAAGAATTGATTTAGTTTATGTAAATTCTCTTACATCACTTATTCCTATCAAAAAATTTGAGATATCGATGTTAGTTAAAAAAAAAAAAAAATTGTACCACTTAATTATTTTTTGGAGAGAGAGAGACTTGGCTCCTAGCTTTGGGCATAACTCTCTTACTCAAGTCCAAAATGGATAATCTATCGGTGCATGGAGGTTCACTTGAGAACTGAAAAGGTTTTAAAAAACAATCTTATTTTTATTAAAAAATAATAATAACTTTTAGTTGCAAAATTTTACTTTCTTTTACTTTATTTAAAAATATCACAAATAAAATAAGATAAAATAATAACTATTAGAGATGAGTTTTGACTCCACAGATATCGGTTCTTTATCGACTCGAGCTATTGCTGTCAAAAGGTTGTAAGACCTGCGAAAAACTGTCAGAGGGTGCTCTGGCAGAGAGATTCTGATGCTCAAGACAGAAAGAACGGTTTTCAAATGAAAGAAACAGACTGAGAGTTCAAGGGAGTGATTTCTTGTGATCAGAGTACCAATATGTAAGGTCATGAGAGCGTACTTAGTTCGAAGGGTTTTGAGATGTCTTATATTTGTGAAAGTCGTACGCCACTGAGGTGATTCAACCATACTTTTTTTATCGAATCGATTCGGAAATCTAGAAAATTCAATATTTCGAATTGATTGTAATTCTCATCTTTTGGGAAACTTTCATATTCTTTCTTGAAGTTACTTGAGCTGTCGACTACCGATCGGTCGTTCGATCGATAAAGGATCTTTTAAATTCGTTCGATTGATGGGCTAACGATCGAATACCCGATCAGAGCGATTACCTTCGTTTAATGAATCATGTTCGGTTAGTTGATTATGTTCACATGGCGGGAAATTAAAACCCTATCGTTCGGGAAATCTGGACAACTAATGTCCTGTCGTTCTTGAGATCTAAGCGACTAAGACCCTTCGGTGGATAGTCATATTCAAACGTCAGTGGTAGTTATCCCTTGTGGACTTTTAGAAAAGTTGACCCTTCTAATTGGACCTTATATCATATCTTATCGGTAACTATTTAAACTAAATTCTACAAGTTAAAGACATTCGCATAGATCCGAGTATGCGAAGATTGTATTAAATTTAGCGTGTAGGCATAAAATTATTCCTCAACATGTCTCTGGTCAAGTTCAGTTTTTTATTGTTACAGGAGAGCCGAGACAAATTACATTTTAAATTTTTTTTTTTTTGATACACATAAGCGAGTATTATATTGTAAAACAAAAATAAATTGAATATATCTAGTAAAATTTTATCGGTAGCACAAGTACACGATTACGTGATTAGGTTGGACCAATGTCGATCATGCAACTAGTATAAATTTTTCTATGCTTTTATGATTTGATAATTATAGAAGGAATGAATTTGAATATGAACAAAAAAAAAATTAATGGCCTCTCGGCCACCTGTCTAGCACGTTCCATTGACCTCTCGGCCCCGACCTCTCAGTGTTTACCATGTCGACCTATCCAACAACGAGTCCTAGTTCTAATTGCTTGAGAAAGAAGGAAATTTGTGAGAAGTTTAAACCTTTTCTGATTCCATACAGGTTTATTACGATCTCTCCTAATAAAAAAATAAATATTTTAATGTTTCAACCTTTGTGGGTCTTTGTGACCGCAAGGGAAACCTTCCTATCTTAAAAAACCCCAAACTTATATAAAGTTTACCACAACATGTAATGTCGGAAGATTTCACACGATCTCTCCACAAGGTAAGTAGGGTTCCTATACCTCTAGGCGCATACGACATTCTCCATACATGCTATATATATAACAAAGACAACTCGCTAGGAATGTATTTCTCTCTACACATTACACACAGAGACTACACAAGACCCAAACTCTTTAGTCTTTCCTTCTAAAATCACTTTTTTTTATTTGAGCGTCGGAACTTCCTCCACTAAAACCACCTTTGGCGGGTTTTTTGCATGTTTCTACACTAAAAATTCTTCATCATCGGTTTCCTATTCAAGACAGCAGGGCAATTTGCTATGAGGTCGATTTTTGATATCAACAGATTGATACCGTCCATAGGAATGATTGACTAATATCTATATCCTGTGTCAATCTCTTCTCTCTCGTCAGCATGCCACCAAAAAGAAGAAACGAAGATAACACTTCCAAGATGATCTAAGATAGAAGGACAGACGTCCAACCTTGCAAACCTACCCCAAATAACACTCCCAGTTACACAGCTAAATACCTCAATCGTCCACTCTCAGCACAGACAAAACAACCTCTCCAGGGAGATACTCAACCTCCAATGACTTAACCTCCAACGGCTCACCCTGTAGCGACCCAGCCTCTAGTGGCTCAACCTCCAGTTTGCCTAGCTTTTCCCCCTGCTCGGGCTCTCCCGACCAAGTCACCTTGCAAGAAGATGAGTCTGAAATTGTTCAAATTTTTCCCGCCTTGCTGATGAAGAAATCTTAAGTTTTTGACTAAAGTTGTGAATAAATATGAACGTAAACTCAAGACTACTTGCACATATAAGCTCTGGCTATACTACTTACTTGCCAAGTCAAGTTTGAAGCTTTTTGAGTCTTCTTCAATGGCTAGTTTCTTCTCTTCTTTTTGCACTTGCTTCTCTAATTCTCAACCGGTGGCATGCGAAGGAGATCATGTCGGTACTAGGAAGAAAACATCGGATAAATCAGTCTCTGCCTATGATGACAAATTGACGAAGAACAAATCTTGTAACAAAAACCCTCCAATTCCAGGCCCCACTTTCCGGTTGGAACAAGATTATCCGTTTTATGAACCTATACAAGGATGGGTTATTTTTTGATTATTTTTTGATAGACATATGATAATATAGTTTTGAATTAGGGTTTGTAATCTAATTTGATCCTCAAATTTGCATGTGTGAAGTATTTACCAAACCAAATTTATTAAAGCAGGAGGTTCTATTCTAAGTGTGAAAGCCACCAACCAAACCCCTTTTAACCCTATTCATTATTTTTCAAGATTGTTAAATAATTAATAGAGAAAAAAAACGAGTCGAGTCGAGTTGGGTCAAAATTTTAATAAATTAGGTGTATTATAAAAATTATGAATTTAAATCTGACACGTGGCTTATGATAGTCCAATAAATTAGATTTTGTCTAAGGTATTTATAAATCTAACAAGGTTTAACCTATTAGATCATACATATATACAAATTCCAATCAATCATGTACATTTTGTCCTAATTTATATAAATTGTATTTAAAATATATTTTACATATAATTAATCATACATATCAGTTTGTCACATTAATGAGTTAGGTCAAACAAAAATAAACCAAACTTTTCGAATGAAACAATCCCAAATTTTGATCTAGGTGCGCAAACAATTGGATTTTTCTCCCAAGTAGTGCTATTTATCGGGAAAAAAAATGAAAATTTCATTGTAATAATTTTCGTGAGTTAAGCATCACACGTTGTGTTGAGCAATTCTTTTCTTCTTTCTATGCAGCTTAAAACCATTGACCTATGACCACGCAAACTTCCTGACATTAATATTTTTTTTTTTATTTTTGAAATATTTTTCATTTTTAAAACGTTTTTATATACTAAATTAATTAATATTTATATAAAATTTCTTATATTTTTTATGTTTACATATTTTTTCATATTTAATGAATTATTTATTTATTTAGTTATAATTTTTATTTTTTATATTATTTGTCTTATGATTAATAATTATATGTTTGATCATTTTAGATTTTTATTATAAAAATTATTAATCTATTATTTCTATAAAATAATTAATATTTATATATATTTTTTTATATTTACATATTTATTTATATTTTTGTTTTCTATATTTTTATAAAACGTCTGATCATTTAGTATGTATTTCTATTTCTCTGCAACCTACCCACAAACATTCTTAGAACAACCCTTTTAATGATTAAATTTAGGGAACCAAAATTTTGAGGAGTTACATTTTTGTTGTGTAAATATTAAACAAGGTAACAAGACATGAAAAACGTGAGTTCTTACTCTTGATTTTTTATTTATTTATTCTGTTGGGTCAATCCATGAATTTGTCTTTCAAAATGGTAGTCCACCAGAAGGGGTCAGCCGAAATTATTGGATCCAAATGGCGGCCAACCCTATGCAAAACAAATGTCTAAGTCAAGAGTTTTATGGGGAGAGTTGAATCAGAATGCACCCAGACCAATTATGTCACCATAACCGGTAGGTCCTTGAAAAGCTTAAAAAATATCTCATCCTTTAATCTGATTCAAAATTATTTGATTTAAAATAATTATCAAATATTAATAATTTATTTAACAAAAAAACCTATAAAAATTAACCAGCTCAGCTGTCAACAGAAGCTTGCATGAACTCTTGCTCTTGCATGGAAGCCCATTTTGAATTATTCAAATTCACTATATTTCCCTTGCTGAGAAGGAAACCAATGGGGAATTATGAAACATGTGCTATCTTTATTTTATTCTTTTCGTCGTGGTTTTTGCAGGCAAAAAGATCAGAGAGCAATTTTTGGCCACAACCCGAGGGCTTTTGACATGCAAAAATGCAAATTTTCACACTGGAATATCGATTTTTCTTTGCCTTTAAACATTCGATCCTAGTTCATTCTTTGGGAAAGTAATGGTATTAGTATTTGTTATTTATTCCTTAATCATAGCTTTATGTTAACATAATGCTCATTTCTGCAGTTCCTTTGTCTTGTCTGAATACCTATTTAATCTTAGGTAACATTTAGTACGATAGATATAAATTTAATTAAGAAAATAAGTTTAGATAGAAAAGAGTGACGTAGGAGAATCCATATAAATTAATTTTTTTTTTATTTTTAATATTTATCTCTTATATAACTGATTTTAAAATTTAGGATAGAATATCTCAATTATTGTTGTAGCATTTGGTTCAATATAAAATGTTAGTGGAGAAAATATTAACATTCTTTCTCTTTAGTATGCAGATCAATAGTAGGTAACTTTTATCTCTCTATAATTTAATCATTATTTTTCTCTCTCTCCAAATCCAATTTATATAATTTATCTCAAACACATTAATTTTATCTCTCTAAAAAATATATTTAATTCATATTTTCTTTCTCTAAACACATATTTTTGGAGTTTCATTAAAAAAACTCAAAATTAGTTTTTCTCTCTCTAAAATTAAATATATTATATTTATCTATCTAAAAAAAAATTTATTTTTACTCTCTCTAAAATTAATATACAATAATTTTCTTTTTCTAAAAAATCAATTTAATTAATGTTTTCTATCTGTAAATATAAATGCATTTGTTTTGAACATTCTTTTGTTAAAAAAAAAATGAGTTTTCTCTCTGAAATTAATCTTTTTAATTTCCTATTTTTAGAAAGTTTAAATTATTTTAAATTTTGTCTCTTTAAATATATTGATTTTAAATTTTCTCTCTCTAAAAAATTTAATTTAATTTTTTTTCTTTAAAACTCAACACA
>JBAMMX010000023.1:14237620-14277620 GCA_037126225.1 Dillenia turbinata | reverse complement strand
TTCATGTTCTTTTAGAGATATCGAATGATAAAAACTCTTGATTAAATATCTTTTTTAAGTTTCAATATTCAAATTTTATGAATATATAAAATTTTAAAATTTTGACTATCTCAATGTTAAAAGAAAAAATGCTCACAAAAAAAAAAAGCAACTAATGGTTAGTGCGCGAGTCTACGCATTCAAACTGTTGACTCCTAAGCATAAGTACACACCAAAAGGTTTTAGGGCTCTTCTAGAGGGACTTCACTTCAACACGTTTGATAATTCATGAATTGGGCGTTTCAGAAGCACCACCTGACCTTCCCTGTGCTGGGGTTCATGGACAGGGACATTTTGCAAGTCTTATAAATAGCACCTAGCAGAGCACTGCCTCGCTTGAACCAATGCTTTAAAACCTATGAACCGGCCGCATATCAAGAGATTAATGGATCATGAATTAAACCGATCGGATAAAATGAAAAAATCAAAAGATATCATCATTACATCATAAATAAATTTAAATTATAATATATTAATATTTTAAAAAATTTATATATCTAATTATAAATATTCATTTAATTATGTCCCAAATATATAATATTAATTAGACCTTTTATGAAATAAAGAAAAGGAGGAACAAGCAACCATGCTATGTGGTTTGGTGGTTACTCCTCTTTGCAACGGGTTGATTGGTTCAATCCTGTTTTCAATTCAATCCAGGTTTTGATCAATTTTTTTAAAATCCAGTTATTTTAACAAATCCGGACTGCCTGTGATCCGGTTCTCTATCTGGTCGGTCGATCCGATCTGAATTTCAAAACACTGGCTTAAATTAGCTACTAAGGAGGAGTTAATAGGTTCCTTTGTTTTATATAAAATGTTTAATTTTTTTTTTTTTTTTTGAAATTCTACTTTTCAAGATATAAAATGATATCAAAGTAATTCTAAATTTAAATCCATTTAAAAGAACTGGCTGAATGCACCGAGACCAATTTAGTAGCTGTAACTGGTAGTTCCTTCAAAAGTCCACGAAAAAATCAACTCTCCAACTCCATGACTAAAATCTCATCAGTCACAAATAATTGCAGGACCTTTTGCATGGAAGCCAAATTTGAATCGTTCGAATTCACTAGCCTTGCTAGTGAAGGAAACCTAGCGTTGCCTATGAAGTTAGCAATAAGCTTCTTATTATTATTCTTTTCTTCGTCTCTTTTTAGGTAAAATGAACAGACGTCAATGCCTGCCTTTTTTAAGATTTTTGTTTTAATTTAACCATGTATCCAACAATCTCTACTCCTTGCTCATTAATTAAATTAAATTTGATTTATACCTTTTTTCATATAATAAACTTGTCGGTATTTTATAAATAAAAGTATTTCATTTTTTGTTTCACCACCGATATCTGAAATCATGTTTCGATTAATTTGATTTTAACGTCTACCGGTACTACTGGGGGAACAGCTCTTGTCTTTTCTATTTTCAAGTTTTGAATTTGAGATTTAATTAAAAAATCTAACGTCTCATTCTATTAGGCTAACTATCCGTTGGTATAAAATAAAATAACAATATAAGTTCTCATTTCAATAGTTCCTTTATCTTACCTTAGATGGTTAACATTTAGCCTAATCAGGCTCTTGACTTTTCAAATTGACCACCACCACCCCACCACAGATGTCGAAGAAGCTTTCTTGAGCTGGTCAAATTTGTGTACAGGTGACCCAGTCTTATTTGCAAAATTTTGGGCAAGGAAACAAGTAATGGAGCTGCCAAATATGACCCCACACCTATTGGCATGTCCCTAGTAGTCACAATCTTGACCATAGACATTTCTTGACAGTTTAGAACTCAAATTGCACACCCATTTTTGCTTGGGCTTTAAGGATCTGTATAGTATATATAGAAGTATATGACTGAACAAATCTCATCACTGAAAATCAAACAACCTCATTTCGGTTCCTAGCAAAGACACACATTCTTTCCTCTCAAAAATGGCTTCTTTCTTCTCTGGGTTTGTTGGTAGCTTCTCCGGATCGAGCCAAGTCTCCTGTGAAGAGGATGCCTACAACCAGAGCAATTCAAGCAAGTCTGAAACTGCAGATGCTACCAAGATAAAAAGCAAGTCCAATAGTGCAAATCCTCCCATCCTGATGACCTACTTCCCTATTGGAACTCAATATTCTCGTCTATAACGAATGAAGTCCATTCAATTATGGAATAAGATATGTTGCCTGTTTCACTATACTAATTATGGTGATCATAGAATGAGTAGAATACATGATGCCTTTTGTTGCCAATACTTTGATAACCATCTCTAATCCATTTTGATATGCTGCTAAAAGCCAAATAGTTATGGCGGGGATGATTCCTATTTATTATGTTACACTTATAATTTAGTTGTTTTACTCCATTATCAAAATAAAAAACAAAAGTTAACACATATCTCTCTCTCTCTCTCTAACTCAAAAATTGATCTTGACGGGGAAACCATGTAATGCAATTCGCTTGCATTTGGAGTGAATCCCATCTACAAATGATGTGGTGAATTGAGTAATTAAAAGAGGTATAAAAAAACATGACTCATCCTCAAATTATAAAACAATCAAACCTTTTTAATAAATAAAAATAAATAAATAAAAGTAGATTGATATGTTGATATCGCATTGTCATAGCATCAACATAGTGCACGCAGTCGTGTAGTGGGTCTAGTGGGTGCAGAGCGAATTATTCTTTTGCCTTTTACTAAATTTTTTTTTTAAAAAAAAAAAAAGCATAAACATAGATATCCAAACATTTGACTGAAGATAGTAATCGGTCAAACCCTATGAGCGAAAATAATTTAAAAATAATCACAAATTAAGAATTATTTAAATATTTAACACAATAATTAAAATTTTTCTCGATAACATCTAAATTAATTAATCAACTGTAGAATCTTTCCAAAAGTTATGAACATCCAAATTAGTATATTTTAAAATTATATACTTCTTCAAAACTCACCCCCTGAACTTTGAGAAATCACACCTTTAAGCACTCAAAACTCTGAATTAGACTCAAGTCAAAATAATCGCTCCAAAAAGGTAAAATTGCAGAAAGGTCTCAAAAAGTAATGTTAAAAAAGAATGAAATCTGCAAAATTTTTACAAAAAGGATAGTTTCTGTGACAAAATTACAGAAAAGAATAGATTCGTAAAATAATTTCAAATAAAAATACAACTGTCAAAAACCAAAGCTAGGTTTAGGGTTTTGCAAAGAAATGGGATTCGGCGACGAGAACCCCAACGAGGGTGGAAAAAGGTTGCAGAAGACTCAAGACTTTTGTCAATCATTTTGAGACTCTTTCTTTGGGTGGGCTTTGAATAATTAGTGATGGATTATTTGAAACCGGAATTATTGGGTTGAGAGATGAAGTTTTGATCATTAAACTTATCCCTTGGACATTAGTGATGGGTCAATGGAAAGAAATTCATCCTCCATGTCCTATGTTAATTTTTCCAGATACCAAGTTTCTAGCCAACTTCAACATATCAAATTTTCAACATGTGATTTCTTCACCTGTCCCCGACAAGGGTGGAAATGGGTTGGGTTTTGAATAATTAGTAGTGGGTCAATGGAAAGAAATTCATCCTTCATGTCCTACGTTGATTTTTCCAAATACCAAGTTTCTAGCCAACCTCAAGAAATCATATTTTATCAACATGTGATTTCTCTACCAGTCCCCCTCACCCAGTAACCAATTTGACTACAATTACCTTTCCTTAGTGCCCAAGGAGTACAAGTTTGAATTGTGCATCTTCTTTTCCTTCGCCCCCAAGGTTAAAATCAAATGTGTGTGTATATGTAGAGGGAAGAAAAGAAAGAAAATATTCATGGATACTAAACATAGGTTTTTGTACAACATCATTTGCTCAAAAAAGTTTTGCTAGATTTCTTTCAAATGCCTTTCTTTTCTGGCTTCTTCACTTGCTTCTTTGAGTCTAGCAAAGTGACATGTGAGAAATTTTCTAGCACTCAAATAAACTCAAGCAAGTCTCAAGCCACAGACACTACCAAATCTACTAAAGGCCCTCAAATTCTGATGACCTACTTTCCGGTTGGATCTCAATTATCTCGTTTATAATGATTGACAACAAATCACATTGTTGTCATTAATTCTTTGCATTCCCCCCCCCTTTTTTTTTCTTTTTGCATTTTGTAAGTTAAGGGAAGTGTTTTGTATTTATGGTTTGGTGGTTTAACCTCAAAATTTTGTATTATTTGTTTGGAGTAAAGAAAGTAGCAGTTTGTTTGGTTTTCTAATTTTTTATTTTATTTAAGTTAAAAGAGGGAGAAAGAACCGATTTGGGATGGTCCCACAGGCTTTTCACCGGGTGGAAATTACAGGAAATGCAACATTGTAGTTCATAAATAATGCTCAATTTCGTCCTAAGGACAGTTCAAACAGTAGAGGCTCCGCATTTTTATCATCCCTTTTTCGATTTGATCCCACATCTTCTTGTACAAAAATAAATAATAATAATGATCAATTTCATAGATTCAACAACAAAAGATAAATCACAAATTGACCTTCAGAAGCCCTCAACAAAAACCTGGATTTGAGGTTTTAAATGAAATTTATGAAGAAAAATGATGTTTGTAGAAGTTTTGGAGTTCTAATTTATTTGGTGCAACAAGGCAATTGGACCACACTAACAATCTTCGAGTAGATTATTATATTTTGAGTTCGAGTCTTAGAAATAAAAAAAAAATGATGCCAACTGAGCTATCAGATAATTTGAATACTGATCCATAAGACCAAAAGAAAATACATTTGGACCACTTATTTTTTTTTGGGGGGGGAGACGGGGGAGAGGGAGAGAATGGGCTGAACCCCGTCCAAACATCGCCCCGAGCATTGGGCATCACTCTCTTGCTCAAGGCCGAAAAAGTGGTTACGACGGCCCAAGCCAAACACAATTTCCCCTCGCCCAAACTGGTCCAATTTACGAAGTTGGGCCTAAAACAATTTCTCAAAGTAACCGATAATCTATTGATGCATCCGAGGTTAGGTTAAAATTTGAAAAAAATAAAATAAAATAATCTTATTTTTATCCAAAAAATAACTTTCAGTTGTAAAATTTTATTTTCTACAAATAATTTTTAATTTAATTAAAAATATCACAAATACAATAAGATAAAATATTAGCTATTTAAAGTAAATTCAGACAAGTTAAAGACATTCGCATAGGTCCCTTTTTTTTTCTTTTGGTATATACCTTCAGTATTTGGAATCATATTTTAATTAATCTGATTCGGACTTATAGTGGCCCATTTTGGGAGCTATTCTCCGAATGTAATTTTTTCTATTCCAAATACTCGAATCCGAGACTTTAGTTATGAGACCTAACGTCAGATTCTACTAGATCGATTATCTATTTATCATAGGTCCTATATAAAGAGTATATTTAGTATGTATCAAGTTTAGTGTGTGTATGTAGGTACAACATTATTCCTTAACATGTCTACGGTCAAGTTCAACTTTTTAACATAATAGGAGTTGAGAGAAATTGCATTTAAAAAAAAAAAAAAAAAAAAATTATACGTATAAAGGAGTGTTATATTGTGAAAAAAAATAAAATTAATATATCTAGTAAAATTATATCAGTAGCATAAGTACACGATCACGTAATTTTTATTTATAAAATTCTATATTTACACTAATACTTATTTATTTTAATTAAAAAATATTACAAGAAAAACTGGGCTAATAGTATTCGATTTGTTTCCGACCTAAATACGTGAGACAAGAAAAAGGACAAAATATTTTCTACGATTAAGATTTTCTGGGCCCCCTGAAGATTTAACCTAACAAGCATCTAAAATTGAGGATTTTCTATGATTTTGTGCTCTTAAAAAATTAGATAATCATTTGCATATAGAGGCCAAGCCAAGTGGTCCTTGATCAAATTAGTATATAATTTTAACATTATTCAATCTAAAACAAAAAAAAATATCATTAAACCTCTTAAAATATAGTAGATTTTAAAAGTATCATCACAATTCTTTAAAATTGTTTTTTTTTTTTCATAAACCACCGGTATCTGATAATTATTTTAGATTCGACTAAACCGATTCGAATTTATTTTCTCTAAACACAAAAATTAAATTAAAGATTTTACCTAAAAAATGTTAGTATCTAACCACTGAATCAATTTCACATTAATCTTTAAAAATGTTATTATTATGTAAAAATAATAACTTTTAACTCCTTAGCCTCCTTTCGTCCCCAAGGTATTATATTTTACTCTCTATAAAAAAAAATAAAAATAAAAATAACTTTATTCATATTTCCACTTATATTATTAGGTTAAGCATTTCTGTGACCACAGCTTTTGTGCATAGCCACAAAAAAAAATAAATAAATAAATAAAAAAAAAAAAAGACACTTTTGTATTAACAAGCATTAGGGTGTTTGCATCTATAGTGCCGTAGCGTATGATCCATGGTAGTCTCTCTTTCTTTTGCATGAATGAATGAACGAAGCAGGGTCGTTAATTTTCATTTTGGCAGGTGTTTTGATTTTTTTTTTTTTTTGATTGATATGATATATTTTGTATCGATGTATTTCCGTGTATTATTTTGAGATAATATATATTTATATAATTTAAAAAATTAATTCAATAAATATGAATTCAATTCATTTCTAAAAATAAAATTTTAAATTATGCAATATGAACACAAAAATCAAGTATCTAAACATAAGTTTTAAAGTTTAAAACATCTTTAGATAGCCAAAGGTCAAAAATATTTAAATTAATTTTTACATATATAAAATAAAAAATATTGAAAAACTAAGCATAAATAAAAGTAATAAAAATCATTTTCCTCATTAATATAAAAATTAGTGCTTAACTTATTTAGAAATTAAATTATAGTTTTGCTCTTTTATAAAGATAAAATTGATAAGGTTTATATAAATCAATTTGCTATTTAAACTAAAAACTTTCCTTTTTTATCTAAATAATATCCATAAATATATAACTTTTTCTTTGTCCAAAATAATTTAATTAAACGAATATAAGAATAACTCTTTACAGATGTCCAAACCAATATTTTAATACAATTTTAAAATTTTTATTACATGAAATTAACTTATATATATATATATATGGTTTTGTCGTGAAAGTTTCACTTTCTCCCTTAATTTGCATTTATCTTATCAATTCTTTCTAATTAACGTAAAAAAAATAAAATATATGAATTTATTAATAAATTTAAAATTTTCTTAAAAAAATTATCATTGCACAATGAACTTTTGAATTAGTTAGAATCACAATTGAAGAAAACAAACTTCAACTTTTCTTCAAATTAGTACTTGCGAATTGAGACCTTGCTTATGGGAAAAAGAAAGAGTCAATTATGTTGGAAAACTCTTATTCCTTAATAAAAGAGATTTTAATCAGGTCGATTTAGATTAATCAAAATCAAAATTTTGAATATCAGGTAATGAATCGAATCCAAGAATATATATAAAAAAAATAGTTAGTGTAATCTTTTTTTTATTATTATATCACGATTTGAATTTGAAATCATCGAATTAGTGAAGAAAATCGTGACTATTAAACCATGAATCAAGACATTAGTTGGTGCAATCTTTTAAGCTGCAAAGAAGTCTCCAAAAAATGACACAAAACCATTGGAGAGACTCCCCCATACGAAACTGCAAGATATCTCCTAAACTTGTGGGGTTCCCCAATGCCAAATCATATATTGACATCTCAAACCCTAAAATTTTTTTTATATAATTATAAATCATTATATGGAATGATTGATTTACATATTCAAAGTAGGAATTTGGCTATAAATAGGAAAAACACATTTGAAAAAAAAATATTAGCTGGTTAATTATTTTCTTAATCATTGGGAATGGCCTTGACCTTATAAAAGACAAAGTTGGTAGGTTGATTGGTGATTTTTGTCGAGGATGTCCCACCAACTACCCATAATAACCCTCCAACCCTAAAAGGTAAAATTTGCCTAATAAGATCGTAGAGAAGAATCAACTTAACTTTCCAACCATTGAAATGATTTTATGGGTTTTTTTTAGGGATATAATAACTTATTATCATCATGCATATGTCATATGGTTTTGTAAATAATATATAATTTAATGAGTTAAACATACTTTAAAATAAAATTCAAGATTAATAAATATATATTATAAAAAGGGAATAGAAAGCAAGTATTAGGAGAGACAACTCCTAAATTATTATGTTTCATAATTATTCCAACTAAATTAGTCGAGTTTTCAAATACCGATAACCAAGGAAAAAATATATATTATAAAAATTTTGAATATATAAGCATGGTGAATGCATTAATTTATATCTAGGTCAAGGGTACAATATTTTCACATTAAATTGTTTTCAAGAGGACAATCTAAAAGCTTTTATTCTAATGTTTATTCTGAGGCTTCGTGTTCCAACCTTCGTGGGCATATATAATTCTGTGATTATCGCGACCCCTATGTAATAAAAAAAATATTTTCACATTAAATTGTTAACCCATAATAATTAGAAGAAGACTTTCTTTAAAAAAAAAAAAATGGGATTCATTAATTAGGAGAAGATTTCATTGGATAGATTTAGAGGGTTTAGTTCATTAACGTAAAAGAACTATTATTTTTAAACACGGAAAAACTATTATTTACTAAAATCCAAGAATGTTTTAATTTTATTTTATTATGTAATGCAAAATTTTATTAACAAAAGCAGCTTTCATACTCTAAATTTTATATTTCAAGCATTAAAATTTGCAAGTAAAAATGCATTTTCTCATTTAGAATTGTTTCAATATGGTGCCAATAAGGTGATTATTTTACCATTTTTTAAAAAAAAAAATTTTTTTTTTAATTTTTTTTTTTTTTTTTTTTTAAAAAAAAAAAAATAAAAAAAAAAAAAAAAAAAAAAAAAAAAAAAAAAAAAAAAAAAAAATAATAAAAAAAAAAAAATTAATTTTTTTTTTTTTTTTAAAAAAAAAAAAAAAAAAAAAAAAAAAAAAAAAAAAAAAAAAAAAAAAATTTAAAAAAAAAAAAAAAAAAAATTTATTTAAAAAAAAAAAAAAAAAAAAAAAAAAAAAAAAAAAAAAAAAAAAAAAAAAAAAAAAAAAAAAAAAAAAAAAAAAAAAAAAAAAAAAAAAAAAAAAAAAAAAAAAAAAAAAAAAAAAAAAAAAAAAAAAAAAAAAAAAAAAAAAAAAAAAAAAAAAAAAAAAAAAAAAAAAAAAAAAAAAAAAAAAAAAAATAAAAAAAAAAAAAAAAAAAAAAAAAAAAAAAAAAAAAAAAAAAAAAAAAAAAAAAAAAAAAAAAAAAAAAAAAAAAAAAAAAAAAAAAAAAAAAAAAAAAAAAAAAAAAAAAAAAAAAAAAAAAAAAAAAAAAAAAAAAAAAAAGGGGGGGGGGGGGGGGGGGGAAAAAAAAAAAAAAAAAAAAAAAAAAAAAAAAACCAACTTGAATTTACATTTTAATATTTTACTCCAAAAATTTCATACTTTCTTTTCATAGGTGATTTCATTCTTTTTTTTTTTTTAATATGGAATCATAGTTTGATAAATCTGATTTGTGTGTTATCGGATTCAATTTAATAATAACTTTCCAAACATAATATTTTCCACTCTAACAATAAGTTCTAATTATTATGTATTTAAGATAATTAATTGCAAATAATATGTCACACACACATCTTTGAATTAATGATTTAGTTCATTATATAGCTGTACAAAGAGATTTTATAATTTAATCTCACACTTACTAAGAGTCATTAAAAGTGTTTTAATTTGTCTAAAAATACTCAATTACATAATTAAATATACTTGATTTAATCACAATAGTAAACATAACATAGCAATACTCTTTCCACAAGGAAAAAAAATATGGAATAAATTTTCTTTTTTATAGACAAAAAATAATAAATATATAATTTTTGGTAATTAAAAATATCATTGTCACAGTAAAAAATGTCCTGATATTAGGAGAACATTGATATGGAAAAGAGAAAAAAAAAAAAAAAAAGGAAAAAGGAAAGAAATGAAAATGCCCAATTCATCTTCCCTGGCGTCTTCTTCCCATTCATTACACGGAAACTCTCTCTCCCCCTCTCTCTCTCACTCTCGACCCTTACTCTTGAAGAAACGTGTCCTCTACATTCTGCTCACCTACTTTTTTTTTTTCCCCTCTCTCAACCATTTGTCCTAAAATCTTAAATTTTTTTCCTTACGTTTCATTTTCTCTCTCCTCCAATACACATACACCCCTCTATTTCTCTCGCTAGTTTCTCTCCTCGACAATGCCGAAGTGGGTCTCTCCCAATTTATGCCAAAATTCTCATATTACTATTCTCACAGGTCTTTAATTTGAAGAATTGAAGAGAGAAAAAAAAAAAATTTACTTGAAGTCTGAAATTCAAGAATGGCTTTGTTAAAGACTGTATCTTTGTTGGGTTGTTCTCAATTGAATTTGAATGCGAATGGTGAATTGGGTTCCAAGAATTGTGGGTTATCTCTGAATTTCAACACTTCTGATTCTTATTCTCAAAGATTGAGAAAATGGGAATGTTGTGCTTTGTTGGCTCAGAGGACTATAACAGCAGTTGAAGATGAAAAGAAACCTTCTGCTGCTGTTGAGCTTGGGCCCAAGAATGATCAGATCAGCTCCAATGAATCTACTGGATTGCATAGAGACTTGAATTTTCTTCCAAGTGAGTGTTTTTCTAAAAGATCTATTTTTCCCACGTGTAATTTTTTTTTATTTTGACATTACTTTGATTATTTTTAATAAATTTTTGTTAATGGGTCTAGAAAATTTACTTCTTAGTTACTTTTTTTTTTAATTGCTGGGTTACTACAAATCTGAAGACAGTTTTCAGTTTTTTGATTGTGATATGTATAGGATTATGACAGGATGCTTTTCTTCGTGATATACGGGAGTTTTTTGCTGGTGTATGATGATCAATGAATTTTATTTATTTTTATTTTTATTTTTTGTGGGTGCATGTATGAGCTAGTGAAAAATCTGAAGTGTGGTTTTTGAAAGTTTTGGTTCGGATATCTCTTGGTTTATGACTCTTCAGTGATTGTTGCAGAAAGTAATTGTTTGGTGTTACGCTAGTGATTGTAATTTTTTGTTGGAGTATGATGGTCATAGTGCATGCTTATCAATTAAAGTGACTAAATTTGATAAGTAAAGATCTTTATCATATATTATTTTGATAGAGACGTTTCTGATAGGAGTCTATATTGAGACTGTAAAGAAAGCTTTTTGGTGCTTGTACAGTGGTTGGAATTTTATGTACTTCAGAAAGAACTTTTTATTTCTCAAGTGGATCTTAAACTTTAGACTATTTCTTCAGTGATTGTATTTTTAGCTACAATCTGGAAATCATGTTACATGCTTTTGAGAAAAGTAGGGGCATTTCATTTTTGGTTTCTATTTATGGTAGATTCCCGAAACTTCACAAACTCATTGGGATTTTCCCTTTGGAAGCTCGAGTCCTATTTGTTCTATATGCCTTACTAATAATGAATAGGGAAATGTGATAAGTTGCAGGCTAAACAATGATCTTGCTGACGTTTTATGTTCTTTATCTTGTATTTGGTGGATGAACACTTTCTTGGTGCTCTTTTCTTTTGGCTCCCGTGAATAAAATTTCTTTTTCTTATTTTTCATTTGACTTATTTATTATTATTTTTTTAAAAGCTGCAGGCCAAACAACTTAAGGCCATCTTACATATTAGCCCATTTCAAACTCAAGTTCTTCAATGTACAACATTTCAAACCCCACCGAGCCACCATTCCAAGAATTCGCCCTTTGAGGGCTCTCGTCTAATGTGGAGAATGTAATAAGCCATCTCCCACAAACATCTTGTCCAGGACCAATAAGTGATTGATGACTAACATTCTCTTGCCCTGTTTTGTAAAGGGGTGACCTATTTTACAAAACAATTTTTTTTTCTTTGAAGATTGTCTTGGCTTGGGATTCTTCCTCAAGTTGCTTTCCAAATAAAACAAGCCTCCTTTAGTTCAAGAGCCTTCTGAATTTATTTTTGCATGAAGCCCTTTAGAATGTCTCCAGTTCCATTTTGCATCTTAAAGACCATTTATGGGATATCCTAACTAAAGGAATTGACCAGCATTTGTCAACGCAATGCGCCTTGTGGAGGTTGTTAAAAGGTCATAACTATATCACACTTATTTATGAAAGATAATTAAGGAGGCCAATGACCTGTATTTCTTTGCTTCTATATATATATTTTGCATTAATTTGGTTTTGGCATTCTATCTTTAGAAAGATGGTGTCAAATAATATGATGTCTCCAAGGAAACTGATTCAGGTTCTTGAGCCATTACTGTTGTTTTAGTTCTATGTATTAAGTTTTGACAAATCTAGAGAATATTCATTGCTATTGCAGTCCCTTTAGCTCCTCCAAAGCAATCTCTGTTGTTATTCTATGTTGAGTTTGAATCTTTAGCCTATCTTTATGCTCAAATTAAGCTAAGAGACCATTATATCCAGCTTGTTATAATGAAAGTTAGAACTTTGAGAATCATTGATGATGTTCCATGACACTAGTGAAAAGACTTTTTGTCATTAAAAACTAATATTCTCACTTTCTTTTTTCCCCCTAAAATAGCATTTTCTTGTCCTCACTTCGAAATTCTGTGGAATGGTCATGATTGTGAAATATATCAGAGTACCTTATTATTGTAGTTATCAGTATAATCTCAATAAAAAGTACTACCCATCGTGTAGATTTTGTATCTTGTTTTCTATTTCTTAGGGTTGCAAGCCCTATATGGCACAGAGAAAGAGCAATGAAAGTAATACTTATTCTTTCATAAGGCCTCAAACACGCTTATAATTTAGAAGTTGTGTAAAGAAACCTCAACTTTATTATTTTAAAATTGCTAGGACAATAACTGAATACCCTAGTGTTTACAAGCAAATTTATGGAATTTTACAAAATAAGCAAACAGCTAAAATTGAAATTGCTAATTACTGAAAGGTCAGAAAGGAATGAACTACTGAATCACATGATTGGCGCACAGTCCGCACAATTTGAAATGGGCTCAAAAACCCATTGTGACAATTTTATTTTATTTTATTTTTTGAAGATAGGGCCGTTGATGGATTGGGCATGCGTGGGAGCTTTGAATCCACTTTCCTACTGTCAGCTCTGAATAACTCCAGCCTATTTAGAAGTTTGGGCCAAAATAAAACTAAGTGCACAGAAGTGCCCTTAGGCCTTTTGCTCTGAGCATTTGCTTCCAACACTTGTCCCTGTCCTCAACCATACATTCTGTGTCCCCCCTCATCCTCAAAAGTACTTTAAGATCACAAAATGAAATAGAAAGTATTGGCTGGTGATTGTTAATGCCTAGTTATGGATAACATATTGTATAATTTTTGTCTGGAACATTATTCCTAGGTTACCAACTCTGGTTTTTGCATATAAGAATCCCCCCCACCAAAAAAAAAAGAAAATCATACATAAAAAGAGAAAAATTTAATGCTTATTAATTAATACATATTTTGACAATGATTGATTTTGTAGTCATCATTGTGGTATTATGATATAACAGTAACTAGGACACTAGGTTGTGTTCAAATATATGTTTCTCCACATGTATGCTTTAAATAAACTTGTCTCAGTTGTGTCTTGTCACCCTATAACCCTGTACATGATTATGTCCATGCTTCATGGCCCCTCCCTCAAAGCATGATACATTTTTCTAAATCAACACCAAGTTCTTACGTAGTTGCACGATTTGCTTCTAGTTTAACACTGGTTGAGATGGATCTTGGAGGTGATTGGGAATGAGATGTATGCATTGGTTAATATTCTTTGAGGGAAGGTATCAATTTCCTAAAGTTTGATTGAAGATGCTTTTACATATATCTCTTCCAATCTCAACCTCACCCTAATCAGAGAAATTTCAAAGTAACAGCTTGTCATAATTTAGTTTCTGAGATAAGACAAGCTCCACAAAAGTTTGCCGACTGTCCAAATAACATATACTAATTGATGCCCAGATACTGAGTCATCATCTGCTTCTTTACTTTACTGAATCAAATACTCTTCAAGATAATCTAAAAGGAAGTAATTGCAGCATAAATATACCAAATAGAGGCTTCATACATTCTTGTAGGGATTGAAAGAATTCGAACCAAATAAACCAATGGATTAAATGTTACCAAAAATACGGCTTTATTAATGAAACCTTTTTTAGAAACAACAATCTCTATTCCTCTGGTCACAAATTCTTTTAGTCTGTGTGATATTTTGATTTGTTCTTTGGTAAAAGCCGCTATTTCCAGCAGAGAAATTGTGCATTTTTTCCTTGATGAAAATTGACAATTCTGACGGAGGCTGCTTAGTTTGTGCTTTAATGAAAGTCGTTGTTTGTAACAGAGGCTCTACGCACTGTCACACAGATTTAAAATCGGAGACCAAATAAACCGATGGCATAACATAACCAGAAATAACATCTTCATTGATGAAACCTTTGTTAGAAACTACAATCTCTATTTAAGTGCTTTTAGTCGGGGTGATATTTTAATTTGTTCTTTGGTAAAAGCCGCCGTTCCGAGCAGAGATTTCATGCTTTTTTTTTTTTTTTTCCTTCTTGATGAAAGTTGACAATTCTGACAGAGGCTAACTGGAATAGCAATTTTAACTTTGTCTTAGTCACAGTTTCTTGGAATTTATTGGTACTGAGGCTGCATTTGGTAAAATTTTTTGTCTCTAAAGATCTTTTTGTTGTCTAGATATTTACGTAAAACGAATTTGTAGAGATCACTAGACAGGAAGATGGTCTAATTGTGTCGTATTTTTAGTGCACACTTTAGACCAAAAAGTTCTTTTGTAGGTCTAAAAGATATTCAAAATGCACTTCCAAGAATATCCTCAATTTGCTCTTGCTAGCATACAAGAAACTCTAGATTTCAGATCCATCAAAAACTTGTATATCAGTACAAGCAAAAAATGATACGTGCTGAATGTGATGACCTGTGGTCTTGTTTGTTATATGTGTAATTTGCAACCATTTTTCATGATTCCAGACATGCATTGCTCTGTCCATATTTCATGCATGATCCAGGTGCAAATGTCTAATATATATGACAATAACATGGCCCCTTTGACTACATTGCATTTAGAAAAAAGATGGTAATAATATATCTCCTGATCCCTTAACATGTGCATTTATTGCAGGGCCATTATCTGCAAATGACCTTTCCAATTTGCGGAATGATGGTACATTGGTGCGAGTCGCTTACCAGGTGCAATGCTACTCTTTTTAAATTTCCCAATAGTTTCATAGACTTTCTTATTCTTATTGGATACTTGATGTGATGAAGGGGGTGCCCGGTGCCTACAGTGAGGCAGCTGCGCTGAAAGCATACCCCAAGTGTGAGACTGTCCCTTGTGATCAGTTTGAAGATACATTCAAGGTTCAATACACTTCCTGTTTTATTTCCTTCTTCTTTCTGTGGGGCAACCTGGCTGCAGGTGCTTTTATGCATTTGTGTTTGCTCTTGTGCTTGTTTGTCAATTTTTCTGCTTTCATATTTTATATTCATAATTGAATTTATGCTGCACTTTAGTCTTATGCAGAAGCCAATTGCATGCATTAATATGCCACATGATTACTTTAACTCAATGCTATTATTCTCACATTTGACAGGCTGTTGAGTTGTGGTTGGTGGACAGGGCAGTTCTGCCAATTGAGAACTCTTTAGGTGGAAGCATACACTGCAATTATGATTTACTTTTGCGACATAGGCTGCACATTGTAGGTGAAGTGCAGATGGCTGTTAATCATTGCCTTTTGGGGTTGCCCGGAGTCAAAAAAGAGGACCTAAAACACGTTTTGAGCCACCCTCAGGTCAGTCAATTTTGTATTTGATCAATTTATTGCTATTGCTTTTTTTATTCTAGTTTCAGGAAGGCTAGTTAGTACTGCAGTTAAAACTGAGGTAGACTTCGGACTGCTGTTTTAAAATTCTAGGTGAATCTATGAATAATGGTTATTTTAGCTTTTGCACATGTCAGGTTACCTTAACCCTACATTATACTAGTTCGCAAATAGGATTGTGTGAAAGGTTGGAAAATGGTTTAAAAGTCGGCCTAGTAATACTCAGCATTAAATTGTGAATGGCATTTGACAAAGAAAATCATTTCATGCCTGTAGATACTCATGATGATACAGCTCTTTTCACATGTAGGCTCTTGCACAATGTGAGATGACATTAAGCAAGTATGGTATTGGTAGAATTAATGCAGATGATACCGCTGGTGCTGCTCAGGTAATTACAGACAGCTTTGAGAACCTTTAAAAAAAAATAGTCAGTGGTGCTATTTACATTAAGCTATTGTATTCTGTCATAGACGGTGGCCTCTGACGGCCAGGGAGATATTGGAGCAATTGCAAGTGCACGGGCTGCAACAATTTACGGGCTTGACATTATTGAAGAGGGAATTCAAGTATGTGCCTGGCTTACCTAAGTTTTTCTTTACCGTCCTGTATACTATTATTCTTGAAAAAGAAGGAAGGACCTGTTAATGAATATTTCCTACATCCTACTTTTTGTTTCACATAACTCGGTTTGTTTCTATACGTAGTCATTATGTAATTGTTTCTTTGAGAAGTAACCGAATTTATGGCAACTGCTACTTTAATTTTGGTTTGTTTCAAAATGCACTTATCAGGATGACCCAGATAATGTTACTCGTTTTTTAGTACTGGCAAGGGAACCTATAATTCCAGGAGCTGGCAGGCCTTACAGGGTATCATTCTTGTGAATAACACGTCTAACATATTGGAACCTTTGACATCAGAAGCATCTTTTCTTTTTTCCAGACTAGCATTGTCTTCACATTAGAAGAAGGCCCAGGAGTATTATTCAAGGCTTTGGCAGTGTTTTCTCTGAGAGGCATTAATTTAATCAAGGTAATTTCTGCTCATAACTTGATTGCGTTTAAAAAAAATGGATCTGAAGATTGTGTCATTGATCATTATCATTTGCACTCATGTAAGTGTAGATTGAAAGTCGGCCACAGAGGAAGCTTCCTCTAAGGGTTGTCGATGGCTCCAACTTAGGGAGTGCCAAGTGAGTACTTCTTTCTTTAAAATTTAGATTAAGTACACCTCTGGGCAAAGAATGCAATACATATATGTTGGTTAATAGCAGCAAATTCCAATTCTTTTGTTCCACCTGCTCATTGCAACGTATTAACTCTGACTGATCAAGGGGATAAATTGTATAGAAAATTCACCATCACTATGCCTGTTTTGCTGTTTTCGAGTCATCTCACTCTCTCTCTCTCTCTCTCTCTCTCACACACACACACACACATTTATGGAATACTACATTCTGTCTACTTGAAACTTGATAAAATACCAAGAGTTAGGAGTCAGGAGTCATTCTTTTTCCTTATTTGATCTTCATAGTTGATAAACCTATTAACTTCTTAATTCTCTTACTTTGTATTGAATTACACATTCTTTTTGACACTGAGACTGCATAAAGAAAGAAAAAGAGAAAACAGAATCATATCACAGCATCTCAATGTTAAGTAAGTTTCTCTTTTTTCCCCCTAAAATCAGAATTATTTGTAAGAAGACACTGGCTTCAGTTGAAAAGGTCTTATCAATAATTTTCCTTTCTTCTAGGCAAATTAGAAGTCCAATGTATATCTATTATTGCATTTGTTTTAGGAATATGATTATACAAACGAGAAAATTTTATATATGAAAAACCATCTGGAACATGGATGGACCTTGTAACCAAATGTAAACTGTTCTTTTTTTATACAACCATAAAAGGCACACAGATGTGGTAACATATCATTCAAATGTGATTGTGATGCTGCGGAGAGAAACTAATCTGATTTAAATTAACTTGGAAAGGACTTAAATGGCCAAAAAGGTGGCATTAGCTGCATTGCTCCTTTTGTCATTCTCAACACATTTCCTATTGGGAGCATTGTTGCTCCACGGCATCAGAAAGAAATTGCTGAAGATGCAGAGCCATTTGGAAAGTTAATATTCCATTGATTGTCCATTTTCAATGCTTAATAGTCATGTTTTGGGTCTTTTGATACTAGAAAGGACAAAAAAATAAAATAAAAAATAAACCAACTATTTTGCCATGATCCAACTCCATTAGAGAATTCTATTGCTTACATAAAGAAGATCCTGTTTTTATTTATTTTTTATTTTAATTTTTAACTGTATGCATGACTTATTTGTTCACACTTTCAGGTATTTTGACTATCTTTTTTATATAGACTTTGAAGCATCAATGGCAGAGACTCGTGCTCAATGTGCTTTGGGACATCTGCAGGTCAGTTTCTGATTTTTATGGCTGCTATATTTCTCTATTAGTATCCTAGAATCAAGTTCTTCAGGAACATTTAATGGGTCATACTAGTTATAATTTACAGCAGCAAAATCATTGGTGTGAACCTTTCATTTTTTCATCATCATTTTTTTAATGGTATTGCACCGAAGCATGTGTACTAGGCTTGCCATTTCGTAGCCCTTCTTTCCATTATTATGGTTGTACGGTGCTTGTTAACCTGCAACTTGCTACAGTCACACCCTTAGTTCTCATTTATAGGCCACAACAATACAAAACCTAGACCCCTTTATGTTGCTTTACTGCCGCTATGTATCAGATTTTATTTTCTGAATTGGCCTTGACTTTGTTTGGTGGTTTAATTAAGATACCTCCCCAAGCATATTTTTGGTGCCTGTAATCTTACAGCTGATTGTGACACTTCCACCTCCTTTTCTTTTCTTTAGTTTTCCAAACAACAATATTGCATATTAATTTAGCTTCATTTTATTATTGCAAGACTGCTTATTTAGGATTCATGGTTGATGCAATGTATTCTCCTGCAGGAGTTCTCCAAATTTCTTCGAGTTCTTGGTTGCTATCCTATTGATCATTCTAGGTAGATCTGTTCTCTGGGCCTGCAACATCCCATATGCTTCATTCTCCAAGCCTTCTCAAATCAGAGGGGGAAAAAAATCACCTTGTTGTACATAAATTGGATCCCATTAAGATCCATGAATCAGCTAGTAGAAGCATTTCATATAGGAGAGAGATCAATAGTCATTTAAAATTTTATAGAATCTTTTGATTTTTCTTCTGGATAGTTTTGGCAAATCTATGAGCATAGGATGTGGAAGCCATAAGTTGTAAAGTATCGTGAATGGCCTTCCATTGTGATGGATCTTTAGAGGGAACAATTTATGTGTCTGTGAGAAAGGACACAGACTCAGAAACAAGGTGGGGAATAGGTAGTCTCTGTGAAATGACATTTGGTGTTGGATTTGTGATCCACCATCTTTTCTGTCAAACTTGTGCTTTTGAAAACCATTGGGACTATGGTATGTACATTTGAAGTCTTATCAATTTTCTTCTATAGACAATTCTATACAGTAAATATGCAATTCAATGTTGAACAATGCTGGATAGAAAGGCCCGCTATATTTATTTTTATCATCCCTTTTGCTTTTTCACTATCTTTGGTGCAACATATTTTTTTAAAATAATGGTAGGAATTTTAGCCACTAACTTTCAGATGTGTTCTGGTAAGCATATTGGGCACGCACAATGGTCTAAATGGTCTACAAATCCCATTCCTGGGCAGACCTTGTATCCATGCTTAAAACCTCCCTAATAGGAAGTTTTTAATTTTGAATTTAACCCAGAGTGTTAGAACTCCTACCATTTAAGCTGGGTTTTGGATGCAAGATGCCCATTTGATAGTATTCTCATCATTTATTAGCATGTAGGTGTGAAAACAAAAAAGTCTACTAGTAGGCTAATAAAGCTCGGCTCTTCATTACACTAGTCAAGCATGTACAAGTTTTTTATGGGTCGTGGTCGTGCTTAAGCTGGAGTGATCAAAATAGTGCTCAAGCTCTATGCTCTTCCAATATCTTTTGCCCATCCCCTTAGTGCCCTCCTCATGAGGTCATGCTTTGACCTCAAAGTCTCTAGTGTCTAACCTCAGCCAGACTGCTAGAAATTCTTCTTGCATCAAGATCTACCAAATTCTGCTAGTTCAATCACCTACTAAATCTTCCTTCTACTTATTTCAATTCCTTATAAGTAGTTTGAGATATTATTGACCTACATTCTAGGAGATTGGTCCATTCCATGGCCAACATCCTGTATAAGGCAACCTAGCGAGCAGAAAAGTGAAGGAAATTCTGAAACTTTCGTCCTAGAATCTCTTCAAGTGCCCAGACATACCCCAAAAAATGAAGATACTCTAAGCGTCTAGCTCTCTTCCAAGCATGACCACAAGTGTTGCCACAAGTGCACCCTTTTGCAGTTGAATTTCCAATTTGAATAAGAGCTATTGCTCTTTGGGCAAGTTCGTCACTGATTTAGGTAAAAAGGCAGGGCCATTCAAGGCCAAGACCTCAATTTGCAACTCACATGGCCAAGAACTCTATCCAACATATTTAGGGTCAACTATTATTTTCCACAGTGATTGTATCGCCTATAAGCTTTAATCAGCATGTAGAAGAAGCATTTCCCAGTGTATTCGTATCATTCCTTCTTCAGTTCGGCAAGAAAATCTTCATAGTTCACCAGCACCCTCATCAAATTACGAGACAAATGAGCTTTTGTTATCAGAAGTGTCTGAAACTTATCATCTTCGCTTGTTTTGTATAGTCTGGAGACTGGAATTCTTACTGTTTTCCAGCCATCTGGGTCTAGGAGGGAGGTAATCTTAGTATTAATTCCAGGAATCTGTCATGGCCGTCAAGGAAGGAAGGTCCACATGGTCCTGATCTCTAACAAGTAACAACTACATCTGAGTTGCAAAACGAAGACAGCAATCATGATCACAAGAAAACCAACAAATGAATGTAATTATCATTAATTTTAGTGACGAACGGATAGTTGGTCTAGTGAGGTAGTTAATCAAGTCTTGGATTCGAAATTTAAAAATAAAAAAAGATTACGCTAGAAGGACCGTCCCTGAATAGTGCCTCTAAATATTCGAACCGGATTAGTCAGAGTATAAATCCGTGTACCGATGTTGTGAACTAAAATTCATAAAATCAAGTGAGAATCCGGGGTGGTCTACTTCTTTTGATGTTTATTTCCAGATGTGGAACCAGAGTCTCCATAATATTTGAAGTTTCATGATAAAAGTAACCACCATTTGATGATTTCCTATGAGTATAACCCCATGTCCAAAGCCTCGGTTGCAATTGCAAAATGTCCAATGCCTTTGTTATTATTCCCTTATGCCTATTTTATTTCTTTTTTTCCACATATAATTATTTTATACAATTCTAGTTATTTATAAATTCTCTTACCTTCTTACAACGGGAGATTATATAGATTGAAGTACAAGCAACCACCAAAAAAAAAAAAAAAAAAATGCTCCACATAACATTAGTTCACTTAATTAAGATTCATAAATTTTTTACTTAAATTTCTAATTTTTAAATATCTTTATTTACGAAACAATAACATAAAATAGTATTATTAGCAATGGTAATAAAAAAGAGATAAAAAAAAAATAGAGAAATATTGCTACGATGAGATTAGCATGCTAAAATAGGGACAAAATTTTATTGAAATTTTAATGAGTGGCTCCAGAAGTACAAACCCCGCGAGTAGATTTTATTGAAATTATAAAAGGGACAAAAAATAAAACAACATGTCATAAACTAAAGAAAAATATTAAAGAAGAAAAAAATTTTATTGAAACTATAAAAGGGACAAAAAATAAAGCAACATGTCATAAACTAAAGAAAAATATTAAAGAAAAAATATTAAAGGAGAAGAAAAAGGAAAAAAAGAGAGAGAAAAAGAAAAATTTTTTATTCTCTTCCATATGTATATAGAATGGGTTACAAATGGGATATTTATGTATTTTGGGTATGTATATAATTGAAAAGTTTTAAAATAAAACATTCTCTCAAATACGTGATATTTTCGTATTATGGTATTGATATATAAAAAATACTATTAATAATAATGAATATCTTTCTAAAATATTTACCTTCTATATATTGGATATCCACCTAAATTTTTTAGAATTTATAACACTCTCCCTTGGATATCTATTATACAAAGAATATGTCTCATTAAAACCTTATTAGGAAGAAAATAGTGGGAAAAAAAATTTTAGTGAAAGAAAAAGATTACAATATTCAAAATGTTTAACAATATACTTACTCCTCCTGTTGAGAATACTCCTTGAGATCCTTGAGTAGATACATTCCGATTCTTTTTATCAATTTTGTAAAGGTAACAGTTAGTAGTAACTTTGTAAACAAATTTGTTAAATTTTCATTCGATCGAATTTTTTGAACATCTATATCACCATTCTTCTGAAACTCATAAGTGAAAAAGAATTTTGGTAAAATGTATTTTATTTTATCGCCTTTGATGTATCTTTTCTTGAGTTGAATGATGCATGCTGCATTATCTTTATATAAGACCATCAGTGTTTCTTTCTTTGAAGAAAAACCACAAGCTCCTGATATGTGCCAAATCACAAACCCTAACTAGATGCATTCATGACGAGTTTCATGGATTGTCAAAATTTTAATATGATTAGAGAATATAACTACTATTGTTTGTTTCAGGGAACACTATGAAATGGAGGTGCCATATATTCAAGAGACTCATGATTTATTTTAACTAGTGATGGTCTCAAAATTAATTTGTTTTGAAAGCAAACAATACAAGTAAATTCATTGAATTGAAGAATCTTTTGGTTCTTTAAAGAATATCCACATGAATCATTTATAATCTTTCGTATCATTATTAACATGAGATGGTCTAACCGATCATTCTAAATAATAAAAATCATTCAATTTAGTAAATTTTTGATTTATTATTACATATGCTTCTCTTGTATTAATATATATGTAATACAAATCATAAAAATATGCTGATAATTTTTCTAATATCTTTTTCTCACTTAGAATTATATCCATAATATGAAGATATTCAACATTTCCTTCGCTCGTTGTCTCAATATGATACCAATTTTTGCGGATATCTTTAAAACTCAATAAATTTCTTTGAGACTTAGGAAAGTATAATATTTCATCAATTTCAAATTTAGTTTTCTTGGGTAAGAGTATGTTAGCTCTTTCA
The DNA here is from genome assembly GCA_037126225.1 of Dillenia turbinata. Lineage (NCBI taxonomy): Eukaryota > Viridiplantae > Streptophyta > Magnoliopsida > Dilleniales > Dilleniaceae > Dillenia > Dillenia turbinata. Next base: position 14,254,467 of record JBAMMX010000023.1, on the reverse strand, counting down.
GAGTTTTCAATCAATTTTATACTGCTAGATATAGTACTAACATTGCCCTCTTGCATTCTCAAAAGAGAAAAATATTTTTTTTCCTTTAATATAGTGTACGTAGTGACATTGTTTACGAGATATATATCTTCACTGTTTATCACAAATCGAATCAAATGAATATCTATGTTTTTCAATAAACAAACAAATATTTTAGAATTTATAACAATAATAATACTAATGAATTCTACAAAAAATTTATTTACATTACAAAATATATTTATTTGAAATAAATAGATCAATAAAATATTTAAATAAGATAAATATTTTAAAATTCAATACATTTAAAACAAAATATAATTATATTTTAGTAAGAAAAAAAAATATTTTTGAACACTCCCATCGCTAATCAGATGGTCAATTTTTTCTTCAGAGATACATATTTGTGCTCTACTTGAACTTTCAATTAATTTCGCACTGCTACTTATGATATCAACTGTTGTTTCTCCTAACTTTAGACAGGAGAAGTAATTTTTATTGTATATATCGCAATACCATCAATGAGACATCCATCTTTTTTGCCTTTTATTGATTTCAGAATATTCTCAAAATTTTTTGAAAACTTATCTTATTTTTTTTCATTATTATTGTCCCACTTCTGGTGGTGATGAATTTGCATGATCATTTATGATAGTTTAATCAATCACTTCAATCACGACCTCTTCCATACTCGTAACAATATTTAGTTACATTCACTTTAGATAATGGATAAAAGATCTGTAAGTCGAGTTTCATGATTTTCATCAGTAATATTTTATTCAACCACAATAGAACATCAATTAAGAATATTTTGAATCTCTTTTTCCAATATTACTATTATAGGAGCAAACTTGAGACATAAAAGTGAAGAATTTTTTAACATATTTTTCTCAATAATATTTTCTTTATAAAACTTTTTCATTTATCCATCATTATTATTCCTTCAAATAGTGTTTTCAAAGCCCATTTCATCTAAATGCATTTCAGCATCTAACACCCATAATAAATAATTTTTTTTTCATAATATCAAGAGTCATAAATTCAAGTTTTGCAAAATACAACATTATAAAGTGTAAAAAAAATAAATGACACTTTATAAAAAATATATATATTTTAATACAAACTTATTGATCAAATACGTAGTGTTATTATACCAAATCTATGTTTTATAAAAAAAAAAAAAAAATCTTTAGACAAATAGTCTGCAAAATCTGGTTTTCAGTCTATATACTTCATCGATAATATGGTTAGAGAATAATAAACACCCTAAAATTATGGTAGTTTCTTTTCCGATGCGGAAGATCAGACTAAATTATAACCCCAAAATATATTTTGAAAAAACCATAATATTCAATAAAATCTTTATAAAATAATAAATAAAAATTATAGATGACTCATACCGAATAAAGTTTATTCTTCGGTGGTGAGAACTTCGTACTCACTTAGGTTGAAATTCGTACTGATAATGTATTATAAACTAAAATATATATATATATTAAAGAAGAAGAAGAAGAAGAAGAAAATCAAGAGAGAGAAAGAGAAAATTTTCTTATTCTTTTGAATATGTATAGAATGAAGCTAAAAATGAGATATTTATATATTTTGGGGTATGTACATAATTAAAAGGTTGCAAAATAAAATATTTTTCTAAATATGTGATATTTTCATATTATGATATTGATAATAAAAGATAATATTAATAATAATGAATATACTTTTAAAATATTTTCTTTTCATATCTTAATATTCACTCAAATTTGTTAAAGTTTATAATACAATCAAAATTAATTGAAATTGTTACCAAACACCGTCGAGTAAAAATAGGAAAAGATTATAAGAGATGATATGATACCGTATCGATAAGGGACAGTTCAATAATCACAATATCTTCTTCCGACCCTAAGTTCGAATCCGTCGCAAACCAAAAAAAAAAAAACTGATACGGTGTATTAACTGTCATGTCACCTGGAGTTGGCATCATGTCATGCTGAGTGTGGATGAAGATGGATTTAGTGAGTTTAGGTGAGCGTCATGATTATAAAATAAGCTAAAGCTGATGGGTCACCATTTCACAATATATATCATGCAGACGTCTTTTTATGCTTTGCTGAGTTGGGATTAAGATCAGATTGAACGAGGTGAGATGGTGCATTAAGGAGGATTAAATACCGAGTAGCAGATTAAGATATTGAATGAGGTCAGGTGGCGCATTAAAAAGGATTAAACTAAACTGTTATGTCACGGTTATAAGAGAAATCGAACCAATGATCTGAGTTTAAGAGTACTAAACTTGCTTAATTAACATGTTGAGTTCAAATGATGAAAATATAAAAATAAGTATCAAGAGAATCGATTCCTAAATTAAATTTCATAATTATTTGAATTAAATTAATCAGATTTTTTGGTATTGAGAATCAAATATAAAAAAAAATCATAAGAAAAATCAAGATCAAACGTATCGTAATTTTACGTAGAATTATTTTAATATACACTGGATTGCATTTAGAATACACAACAGAGATAAGACTATGATTATGAATAGATCAATATAAGTCATTGATGATAAATTTTTTTTTTCAACTTTAATGCAATACTTGGGCAGACTAAACTCCAATTTAATTGAGAGTTGTGTAACGTCGCTCTAGTTAATATAACTTGTTCCTAAGTAACGTCCTCTCTTAAAAATTCGTTAATCCTTTTTATTTTTTATGCATAATGGTGGGTACTTAGATTACATATTCTCAATTTATTGAATAATGAAAAATAGTAGAATTTTCTCACCATCAAATTCTTTAGATTGAATAGTTAGACATTCTACTTTCTTAACTAAAAGTCTTAATTTTGATTTCTGAAAATAAAAAAAAAAAATTAAAAAAATTAATCCATCAATATATTTCACAGTATTCAAATTAAATTAATCGAATATATCGATAAGTGAAAAAAAAAAAAGAAAAAAAAAAAAAGCCCAGAACCTTCTCACCTCTTCGTACGAGGAAGGTCCGCCACCTTACATTAAGCTTGTACGGTATACCGTACCACATTGTATTCTGACATAACAACCTAGTCTCCTCTTAATACGATGGTCAAGTACGAGGATTTTCAATATTTCTTTTATAATAAGGCCCCCTTTACATAATAACCCACAAATCACAGTCATTTTTTTTTCAAACTAATAACTATTACTTTAGAATATACCTTTCACAACTTAAAATAATCTCAAATAATAATAATAATAATAAAAGGTTCTCATTTGAAAATGCCATACACTAAAAACAATGGAAGCCTTGGAAGCAAATTGAGGAAATTCAAGAGCAAGAGTCTAAGATAGAAAATCGACACATTAACCTATACACATAATTAGAATAACGTCTAAAAACTCCAAATTTGATTTGAGATTCCTCAAAAAAATAAAAAATGTTTCAAATCTACTTTATCGGCATTTCAAAGATTGAAAAATAGGTATAACTTGGTGATTAAACATGTAATTTGGCGAAAAGATGGGCTTAGGCGTAATCCCTCTACATAATCAAGAGTGAGCAAGACCTTTGCTTCAAGCTTAGACTTTATATATGCATATCCACTTCTAGGGACACCGAGCATTGCAAGCACCGGGCTTTCTCCTCAAAACTCATGAACACACCCCAAAGAAAAGAAAAATTTTCTGCCCCTCAACACTGGCCATTCAAGGTGCATAGGCCCAATCTTTTGACCCTCAATATTGAGGGCATACTCTAGTAAGCTGTGTGATAGTTAGGGCCATTCCCCACCAAGACCTCAAATTTGCAACAATCACAAAGTAGATACAAAAAACTCATCAGAATACTAGCAAATATGAAACTTTAGTACCATGAGGCGTCTTTCTAGTCATGTACAGAGAAACATATTTGACACCGATATTCTTATTTTTAGCAGTGATGATAAGAGACCATAAGCTTTAATCCGCACATGCAGAAGCTTTCCCATTTTGCTCCTATCATTCCTTCTTCAGTTCTGCAATAAAGTCTTCATTGTCAACCAACACCTGCATAAAATGGCAAACGAAGAGAACAAATTTAGAGCAGAACTGATCTCTTCAAGCTGCAATATCATTTAAACTAAGAGTATGAAGTGGGCAGAGCAGGGACAAGTATCATGCAAAGGTAAACATCTCATCTATCATGGTTTTAGTCAGATCTATCATAAAGGTTAACCTGTGCAAAATTGTATTTTTCAATTCTAAGATTGAATGAATCATATCAATGCAAAATTTGCCACAATGAAAATATCGTTGTTACAATCACAAGTGGAAGTGAGTATCCTGAGAGAAAAGTGGTCAAAAATTGAAGTAGCGGCTCTGCAGAGGCCAGTTAGCATATTACAGTCCCACAATAATACCAAGCCACAATTGGCCTGTAACATTCACAAAAGTGGCTCTGACATTCACTTCAAATTCAAAAATAATATTGTGGGTAGTGACATGACAATGAAGTACTTAATGAGATCACCTTGATTAAGGTGTAGTAAGGCTTGTGGCCAATTATCTAACTGGGCATGCCTTCAAGAGGGAATCCTCAATTTCGTAGCTTTTGAAATGCAGTGTCGCCAAGGTCCGTTGCCTGGGTGGATGGTTATAGGAGGCTATTTGAAATCTAGTAACTCTAATCCAATCATATATTTCTTGTACAACTTTATATCCTTTTTTCTCTCTTTAAGATCCCAACCGGAGTTTCTAATCGGTTGGGGAAAAAAAATAATGCAGAATTTCTTGTGGTCATGGCCAAGTGTTGGTAAGAAGGGAATATGAAGGATCATCTAGACCTGAGGGAGATTATGGTCTTGGCATTTGGTGCCAACGAGCACTGCTCCTGTGAGAAAGTGGCTTTAAAATTTCCTGTAAAATCAAATATCTTGTGGCATACGGTTATAAAGAATTAAGTTTGACCGCCACAGAGATAATGAGTGCAATGCTTAGGGCTGCGACAACAGTCAGTCACTTGAGTCCATGAAAATTCATCAATCAGATCTACACATATTTCTATCCTTGTTATAAAGTGTGTGATGGCTCTCATTTGCCAAGTGTTGCATTTTGTCAACCTACAGCTACAGCCAATAGCAGAAGAGCCTTCTATTACAAAGAAGTATCCAGAGTTTTACCATAAATAGTGATAAAACATGTTTCTTAGATGTATATATGTCCTAAAATTTTTCATTTATCTTGTTTATAGAGTTGGGAAGCAAAAATTTCTTACTGTTTTCCAGCCATCTGGGTCTAGGAAGGAGGTAATCTTAGTATTAATTCCAGGAATAGGTCCTGGCTGGCGAGTAATTTTTCCTCCAAGCTCTTGAGTCACCAAGTTCACCACTTCAGCACTCTTGTACACATCATCAGTGCTAATGGCAATCTGGAAACAAGAAACTTGTGTGAAAAAACATAAACCCATTTTTCTTTCTTTTTTTTTTGGGGGGGGCGGGGTTGGTTAGATAGGCTCATTTATTACTGTTCTGCAAACCTGAGCATATGCATTTCCTTTGGTGTATTCCGTCACACCATAGTTATAAGTCAACTCCAAAACAGTTGTTTCTTTTTCTTCCGCATACCCCATCATAGCAAGCGTGTACTGCGAGGCAAGCACAGGGTGAACCATACAAACTCAAAAAAGAAATAATAAACCATGGATGACAGGGAACGATATTTACAAAGATAAAAGAAGAAAAGGAGGACAAAGGGCAAGGCAAAATCTCACCTTGTATTCAGGCCTATCAATCTTCCTTAACAGCCTCATCCCCAAGGCCTGGATATGGGATTCACAAGCAGTAGAGTAAATAAAACAATAAACACTCTTTACATGGAACAAGATGAACATAAAAGGCATCTTAACAATATGACTAAGTTATTTTTATACACTTGCTGACACTGACACTAGCCAGCATTGGATTCTCACAATCTTACTGTCATTACACTAGCATGTTCTTATTCTCATATCTTGCTGTCAGAATGAATATCTCATTTAGCAACTGCATCTTCAACAGCTTTTGGTGAGAGATAATATAACTGTGGCTATGCAATGCAAATGTAGACCTGCTAGCAGTGTTATTAAAAGTGGACCAGACCAACCAAGTCCGACAGGTGAAACAGAGGAGGAGGAGGTCAACAAGGTCCTGTTCTCTAACAAATAATAACAAAAATAACAAGAGAAGCAACAAACAATATCTCAGTTGCAAAACAGAATTTTGTTAATTAATTAAGACAACAATCATCATAACAACAAAACAAAACCAAAAAAAGACATCAACAAATGAATGTAATTGTGATTAATCCTCACAAAGTCCAAAGAAAAAAGGAAAAAAAAAATAAAGACACTAACTAATTACATTCTGATACTCTTCCAATTGACAAAAGCAATTCCTCACGGGCTACCTCAAACTCCCCTACAATGTTTTCTCAAAGGGCCTTTTTTTTTTGGTTTTCTGCTGTGGAGGCCAGGTAAGAAACTTGTGCATCAAACAAATGTCAGGTCAAAAAATTTAAGTGAGAATCCAGGGTGGTCTACTTCTTTTGATTTTTATTTCTACAGGATTCCATGTTATGGTATTGAAATCAAAGCCTCCATATATTTTAAGTTTCATGATAGAGAAACATAATATGGTTAATGCATAAATTGCAAAAGTAACCACCATTTGCTGATTTCCCGTGTGTATCCTCCCCAAGCACAATATATTGATGACTGTAGGATCACTAAAATTATCAAAATACATGAAACTGTAAAACAATCAACAAGATCCAAGCACCTTCTCATAGAACTTGATGGATCGTTCCAGATCTCCAACACGAAGCATTACTTGGCAGAGAGGTTCAGGAGTTGGTTCCCTTTGAATGAGTTCAAACGTGTAGCCATCAGGATCCTTCACAAAGGCAATGTGTGATGTACCACCTTTGACTGGGCCAGGCTCTCGAGTGACATTCCCACCCTTGGCTCGAATATTTTCAACCAATTTATAAACCTAAATGTCAACAGAATGAGGAACAGTATTTAGCACAGAACAACAATATATTTCCCACAAACATTTCAAAAGTACAAGAACAATTACATCCTCAGTTGCAATTGCAAAATGTCCAAAGCCTGTTCCAATATCATAACTGTCCACTCCATAATCTGTAAGTAGTATCAATTGTTAGAAGTATGCACCAAACATAAAACAAATAAAATGGAGAACTCCCTCCGTAAATAGTTTGAAAATTGAGAGGGGTTTTTCATTGCTTTTGTGCAGAACAAGTTGCAATTTTCAATCAGGCATTCGATTTGAATCTATCATTCCTCAGAAGAAAAAAACTTAGACGTCATAAATACAAAGCCCAGGAAAAGAAGATCTTTATTTACTGTATGTTAACTCGACCACAAAATGAGACTCCTCAGGGCCAAACCCAAGAAAAGCATTCGAATATTTCTCTTCAGGAATGTCTCTTTTTCTCAATAGCTTCATCCCAAAGCCTTCAGTATAAAACCTGACAGTTACAGAATCAAATTCCCAAAAAAAAAAAAAAAAAATCCTAAAAGGCAACAACAACTGTAGATTCAAAAATTTCTGAAATAAGAGGCAACAAAGGCCTACTTGATGGTCCTGTCAAGATCACCAACTCGATATACAGCATGAAGAAACCTTCTATTATCTATCTTTGGCCATTCCAACAACCCAGATTGTTCAACTGGCTTATCTTCAGCCATTTCCGGAGCAGATGAATTAACCCTCTGAATGCTCACAAATAAGCAAATCATTAGCAATCTGCAACTCCAATCAAAGCTTCGACATAATAATCCCCAATTGCTTACTTGGGTGCAATAAAAAAAACAAAAATGGAAAGAGTCATCTCAAAACAATACTCCTAAAGAATTGAAATCACGTAATAAGCACTGACAAACTTGGAGAAAAATTAATTTTGCACTCTGCCAAAAATGTCCCCCATGGTGCTTTAATTTGTTTGCCAAAGTGATCCCCGGGTTTTTTTTTTTTTGTTGGGGGGGGGGGGAGCAGCCTAAAAAATTTACATACTAATTTCAAAATTTATAATCTCAAATGTTGTTTACACCTCAAATAATCTTAAACCCCCTGATATGCATTTTATATTTCGGGCCCTAATATAAATTTCTGGTTTGGCCATGATCCTCTCCATTTGTTTCTATCATTAAAGTGTTTCATCCGACTCCCATCTGATTTGACTTAAAATCACTAGATTCCTCATTACAAAATGTATTAAAATGACCTCATTTCTATCTTAAATCGCCCTTGCTTGACAAGGGGATCATTATGACTAACCGGGGGCACCTAAGGTGTCACTTTGACACTTTGGAGTCACAAAGGTGATTGACTATTCACCATGCGAAACGTAAGAGGAATTAAGCAGATTTTCCTGTTGCCTTATTCAGATTACGAAGTACTATGAAATCCAAAGATTTTGGACCTTGTTCAGATCAAAAGATATGCTTTACCCACTTTCGTACTGCTCGGGGGGGAAAAAAAAATCTACAACAGTTCTTTCTCCTTTTTCCCCCAACGATGTCCAAAAGAATGATCAATATAAATGGAACAAGAACAGAAAACATGAATTTCACAGTGAACTAACCAAGAACATTCACCAATTGTTTACAGATTGTGATCACTAGCAAAAAACAATTCATACATTAAAAGGAAACGAAATAATTGGAACAAATTCAAGTAAATAAAACCCTAATTAAGAGAGAGAGAGAGACTGTGTACCAGAGAAAAGAAAGAGAGTGAAGGGGTGGAGTGGAGTAGAGTACCGACAAAAGATCTAAACGTCCATCAAGAAGGGCTCTGGGCACTCCATTTAAAGGGGGTATTTTCGAATGAAATTGCTAGAGTACGTAACGATGACGGAATCATGGATGACAATCAAATCAAAGCCGGCCAAATTTTGGGATCCTACAGGAACGTTGGATTTTAAAGATCATCGGAGATATGATAAGGTCCGTGTGGATGAATCAGGACTGCAATTACGGATAGATGAAAGACAAGAGTCAACCATCCATCATTGCGGGCCCTAACAAAAATCAAAAGGGAATGATATAAAGGGAGAAAATTAGTTTCCGTAATTTTATTTTAATTTTCTAAATTCGTCACAAATTTCTTTGAATCATTAAATAGTGATGTTTATTTGAAATAACAAAATCACCTCTAGTTATGGACCACTTTGCAACTCTCCCTCTTCTCTCTTCTCTCTCCCTCTCTCTAAGTTGGATGATTTTCATTCTGAATTACATAAACATTGGTTAAAAATATTAAAAAAAAAAGAATTTACTAAGAGAGAAAAGAAAGAATCTAATAATTTCATCAATTGAGGCAATTGAAAAGAGATTAAAAATAAAAAAAATAAAAAAACAAATTAAAAAAGAAGATAGAAAGAGTTATTATGGTGGATAAAAGAAATCTATAAAGAAACAGTTTAATGATTATAATTCTATTTTTTTAATTCTAAAATTCATGATTTAAATCATTATATAATAATAAAATAAAAGATAAAATAAAAAATGAGATTGAGAAACAAGAGAGGGATTATTCATAGATTCTTATAAAATTATTGTGATTTATAGATTTGATAAAAGCCTATTTTGAAATTACTTGACACCAAAAAAAAAGGGGGGGGGGTTCCCCCCCAAAAAATTGGTTTATCATTTGTGGTCCAGTCCATGATTAAATTGGTAGTGCGGTTTGATAATTTGAGGTCACTGTCGGTGACGCTAGAGATTTTTCGCACAACGTTGCTGATTTAGCACACGTGGTCTTTATTTAAAGATATATGACTGATTGGGTCCCAGCTGCAAAGTTGTGGCTAAAGCTCAGCCACATCTTAAAGTGAGGCCTGTTTGGTAGCGTCTGGAGTTTTGGAGCAGGCTTATGATTCGTCGGGCTTTCCCTTGGGTTGAATCATCCAACCTCAAATACAATACTGCATCGAAGAAATAAAGTTTGAGAAGTCCTTTTCTCCCTCGTAATATGTTTAAATCGAATCGAATAAAAAAATAGATAAATTTTATCACTTAAATTATCTGAAAAATCCTTTTCAAGCATAGCAAAATATGTTTGGAATTAGATCCTCTTTTTTTTTTTCTTTTATAAATAATCAATATTTAAAATTATATTTTAATTAATTTCATTTAAAGATTATCATATCCAATTTAAATAATTTTTTACTTTTAAATTTTAAATTAAAAATTTAATTAAAAGATCTTATGCTCTTGTCTATTCACTTACAATTGAATCCTCCCCCTCCTCAACTCACTATCTGCAATTCCTACTCCCTACACAATCATCTCAGGTGCACAAGGTCACAAGTGCGAATCCAAACAGATTTACTAATAACTCCTTCCGCCATTTTGGTTAGTGGGGGAGAGGGGCCACTCCAATTTGATTTGGGCTCCTTAGGATGATCCAAGGTTTCTTCCATCTCTTGCACCACTTGGGCCGCCCATCACTAGCGCAATCCACTAAGTTGACAAGTTTGTGAATTAGGTTTTGGAAGGGCCTGCATCTGGGCCAGGCCATGGTAAGCTTAAGCCATATTCCCTTTTTTTTTTGGGTATTTAGGGAGATTTAAACTCAAGTTCTTAAGGGGGAGAGGGATGGTGGTATAACTTATTGGTCTATATTTCCTAGTAAAACCACAGCATTTGTGCGCAAAAATGACAAATTTATACTATCAAACTTGGAGGCAGTAAACACGCTATAATGCTAACATTTACCTATTTAACTTGTAGAAGTTACGCCTTTCTCTAAATAAAATCTAATGTTCGTATATTAATGCTCAGCTGGTCTTAAATATTGATATTTTTTTGTTTAGTTTAGATATTAATATTTCTTAAATAAGATTTTTCGTTCGAGTGTTTGCATGATGCAAACAAATCTCGGGAGAGTTTTCTCCCTTAATGGTTCAATCCGTTTTGAAGCAAATTTAATTGGATTCATGGATACAAGTATTTTATTAAATAAAAGAAAGAAAAAGAAATCTAATGCTTGCATTGTATTGTGCTGGTTGTTTGGTTGTGCACACGATTTTCCAACTATACTCGCAAGATACGCATGATTTATACGTCACATTTCCGTAATTAAGACTCTAAAAGTAAGAGCACAAATAACATTTTCTTCCAAATCAAAAGGTATTTGGAGTGCTAGCTAGGTGAAATTAAAATTTTGAAGGTTCAAAAAACTTATTCTATTACTAAAATAAGATTCCACAGATAGAGAGTGAGAAGGACAAATTAAAATATTAAGCCGCACAAACAAAAATAGGCAATTAGACATTCTTTAGGTTACACTTTTGAATTTTAGTAATTTCGATTTAATCTATGATTATATGAAGAGGGTTACCCCCTTATTATTTAATCCTAGATTTAAGCGTATCTTGATAAATCAAGAGAAAATAATAATAATAATAATAATAATATTGAGCCTTAAGTAAAATTTGTACCCACAAAATACAAAGAAATCATTTTTTTGTTGTAAAGAATACAAATTACAAAATTGAAGGTAGAGAAAACATCTTATTTTGGAAATTCTTTTGGGGACTTTTATTATTGAATTAATATGTTGCTTCAATTTTGTTGCATATCCTTATCAAAGTCCAGAAGAATATACCTTCATTAGATTTAGATACAAAGTGACCTTACGTGTGGATTTTATGTTGGTAACACACTCTTGTTCCTCATTTTGGGGGGGACTATTGGATGAGTATGATATTACGATAAGAATCAATATCTAATTAGCTCAGTGATTGATTATTGATAATTTTTAAATAAGATCTCAAGTTTAAATATTGTATATAGAGAAAATATGTATAAGAAAAATTTTACATATTAAGAGTTTGATTCGATTCAAATCAGATTTAATTGATATTAATATATTTACTGAATATCGATAATTTATAAAAAAATAATATCATTTTAAAAATAGTGAAAAAGACAAAAATAGGATAAATAATCTTGTACACAAAAAACTTAATAAATCAATAATGGAGGGGTCATTTTCATTCACGGTGAGAGCACGACCTGTGGTCCCTCTCTACATCTATATCCATGCATTATTACATGGTGTACCAAATTTACTTGAGAAAGAAAATATTATAAACCTTACGAAAAACCAATAGCCAAGTAACCCCTTCATACTTCCAAGAGGTCAAACGCCTAAAAAAACAGATGCCCAGAGAGAGAGAGAGAGAGAGAGAGAGAGATATGACCTCACCATTCCATGATACCGTATTGCTCATATTATTGTTCATGAGTAAGAGTAATATATATCTTTAAAAGAATAATTTAATAATTATAATTTTTTTTAATTTAATAATTTTAATTTTAAATATTAATATAATAATAAAAAAAAAAAGCAGAACGTCTCAACCTCCATAAGATATGATCGTGGACTTTGATTAGATTCTCTTCTCTTCTTCACTTTTCAATTTCAACTCCTCCAATATTTTGTCTAAGTTATCTTTTCCCCTAATTATTGGAATATCCGAAATAGGATATCCCACCAAATAATAATAATAATAGTAAATAAATAAATAAAGTGATGTTAAAATTTGGGATTAAATTTAATGTTGTTGTTGCCGTTAATCCTGTTAAGATTTTAAAAGTTAAAAAGAAAAAGGAAAAAAAAGGTAAATTGTGGTACGTTAGCAAAACGACGTGGAAAACCGAGACAAGGAAACTTCTGTAGTTGGAGTTTACAATGAAAATAACCAGGTTTACTGTCCTTCTCTCCAATCAAATCCTGCCAAGTCACCAACACGAAAGCGCTGTTCCACGACATAAGCTCAAAAAACAAAAAAGGGTCCAGGTTCAATGAACCCAAAAAATTTGAGACTCATGTCTGTTTTTCCTCTACCCGACATAAATAACTTGGCCCTATATCTTTCTTCTTCTCTCTTTGGCACATAAAAATCTAGAGAGAGAGAGTTGGGGTTATGGCGTTGGCGGCCATTTCCGCGTCGATTTCTTCGTCTTCTGAACTCAAAGGTAAAAAGAAAAAAAAAATTTCAATTTCTGAAATTTTAATTTTATTTCCTCTTTTTTTTTTTTTTGGTAAGAGTGGTTTCAGTGGGGATTTTGTTTGGTTTGATTGCTTTACAGTTTCACAGATTGCTTCCTTAAAGGGATTGAATCGGACTCCAATTCCATCAACGGCTGTGAATTACTCCCGCCGGCGATCGACAATCAGGGCCGTCAATGCCGAACAGCCGAAAAGTAGCGATAATGTTGTTCCTCTTGCGGCGACGAACCTCGCTTCTCCTGGTGAGAGAGAGAGAGAGAGAGAGAGAGAGAGAGAGATCTGTGGCGTTTTCTGAATCGTGAAATGACGAAATTTGACCCTTTTGAATGCTTTTGGTTTTGCAGAAATTGTGGAAAAACTGGAGGTTATTGAAGAAGACTATGAGAGATTAGCGAAAGAACTCGAAAATGCTTCGCCTCTGGAAATTATGGATAAAGCCCTTGAAAAATTTGGAAGTGACATCGCAATTGCTTTTAGGTAAATTTAATTTATCTATTCTGCTGCTCCATAATTTGGATGAGAATTAGTCATACTTGTTTTCTTTATTGCGGTTCTTGTGAATTTCAACTTATTTAGCTTGCTTATCGGGAAAAAAAAAAGATATATGCTTTTTCTTGTTTTCGGAAGATGCCACTAGGGTTTTGAATATTCGCGGAATTTTGGAGGGTTCCACCCATGTGCTGAGTTGACCTTGCTGATTTTCAGGGTGCTGACGTGTAGGCATTGGCCTAATGGAAATTGTGACAAAATTGTGTTTTTTGTAATGTATCTTTTTTATGGGGATTTATTTATTATTTATTTTTTTTTTCTTTAGTGTTGACCAATAAGTTTGTGTTAAGTGTGTCTCTCAGTGAATCTGACTAGAATTTGGGGCTTTAACAATTAACAAAAGGAATTTTGAATGATCTTCATATGCACTTGGATGCGTGATTCTGTATTCATGTTGCATAGTCTGAAGCTGATGAAGTCAGCTAATGGGTAAGATGGCATTGAAATTTTTTTTGAGCTTTTGGTTTTGATGATCATCAATCCTAGTCCATGTCTATTGCTATTGACCTACCACTGAGAAATTTGGTCATGTTAGGGGGCCAATGCACATTTTAATTGATGCTGATTCGTAACATCCTCGTATCATTACTTAGCGATGTACTATATGGTTGGTATGCCTGCTGAGAAAATATTGATATGAATTACCTATAGTCATGTAAATATAAGGCTTCATTGAATTGAGGCTGCATTGCTAAGAACTTTTGGGAACTATTTATTAGGCTACCTTTTCTAGTTATTATTCATGATCCTAAGATGTGATTACCTTTTTCTACCATATGATTTTGAATTTCTTTTCCCCTGGCAGTGGTGCTGAGGATGTGGCTTTAATAGAATATGCCCGTCTGACTGGTCGACCCTTTAGAGTGTTTAGCTTAGACACTGGGAGGCTAAATCCAGAGACATATCAATTTTTTGATACTGTTGAGAAGCATTATGGCATCCATATTGAGTACATGTTTCCGGATGCTGTTGAAGTTCAGGCTCTAGTCAGAAGCAAGGGGCTGTTCTCCTTCTATGAGGATGGTCACCAGGAGTGCTGCCGTGTGAGGAAGGTGAGACCCTTAAGAAGAGCCCTGAAGGGTTTGCGTTCATGGATCTCTGGACAAAGGAAAGATCAGTCTCCCGGAACTAGGGCTAGTATACCTGTTGTGCAAGTTGATCCATCCTTTGGAGGGATGGATGGTGGAGAAGGTAGCCTAGTGAAGTGGAATCCAGTGGCAAATGTTGAGGGCCAAGACATATGGAACTTCCTTCGCACAATGGGTGTTCCAGTGAATTCACTGCACTCACAAGGGTATGTCTCAATTGGTTGTGAGCCTTGCACAAGGCCTGTTCTTCCTGGGCAACATGAGAGAGAAGGAAGATGGTGGTGGGAGGATGCCAAGGCAAAGGAGTGTGGCCTTCATAAAGGAAATATCAAACAAGACGATGCAGACGAACTCAATGGCAATGGAAATGGGGCTTCCCATGTAAATGGCAACGCTGCAGTTGCTGATATATTTGACACCCAAAATGTGTTGAGCTTGAGCAGGGCTGGCATTGAGAATTTGGCAAAGCTAGAGGACAGAAGAGAACCTTGGTTGGTAGTACTTTACGCCCCTTGGTGCAGCTTTTGCCAGGTAAATTTTCATTGTGGACAAAACTAGTTAAAGCAGCGAATTTTGACACATTGTCGCCTCTTTCCCTAATACATTCGTTTGAATTTTCTGCAGGCAATGGAGGGCTCATATGTTGAACTGGCTGAGAAGTTAGCTGGAACTGGGGTCAAGGTAGGAAAGTTCAGGGCTGACGGTGATCAGAAGGCATTTGCTCAGCAGGAGCTACAGCTCGGAAGCTTCCCTACTATTCTCTTCTTCCCTAAGCACTCTACTCGTCCCATTAAGTACCCCTCAGAGAAGAGGGACGTTTATTCTTTGATGGCTTTTGTAAACGCCCTCAGCTGACAGGAATCAAGTCATAATCAAACTCAATGTGGGTCAGTTGTTTCTTTTTCCCGTGTATTATAAAGAGAGCTCAAACGAAACATAAAGAGGAGATTGGGAGCCAAAAGGTGGGCCAACTAATGTTGCTGGCGGAAAATGGCGCGAATAGATTCTAGATTACATGAATATTCATTTTTTTTTTTTGGTTCCTGGGCAGTGTTATATGGTATATTCTTGATATACCATAGTTCTTTGGGTAAAACCTATGCCTTGTCTGTAGCTGGGTTTTGCTGTAGTCTGTAGAAAATGGTTGTTGGACATGGATGTGGATATACTCGTTGTAAATGAGGTTAGATGTTATTCTTGCCTGGGTTTGCTTCTCATAAATGTTCGTCATGGTCCATGAGTTTCATTGCATCGTGTGTTGATCGGCGGACGGCCCTAGGATCTTGATGGGCTGACGGTGACTGAAAATAAATTTTTAAATTAATTAAATTAAATATTTATGTAATGGCTCATAATTTTATATAGATATGTTTTAATCAATTCAAATATTATATTTTTTATTTCATACCTCTTTTACAAAAAATATTTTCAAATATTTTAATATATTAAATTAATTAATATTTATACAAAACTTTTCATATATTTTTTTTATATTTAATAAATTATTTATTTATAATTTTTATTTTTTATGTTACAGTTTTCTCTGATCCTCGGGGAATCCGAATCATACGCGAGTATTTCCTTTTTCGGACCAGAGAGTTGTCTGCCACGTCACCCTAACCCTAATTAGTGGATATACTTGAATAATTCACTAAAAAAAGGAAATTAGTTGTTTAATAAATAAAGTCCTGATTTTTAAAAGCTAAATTCTAAATTTAATTATTATATTTCCTTCCTTCATTCCTTCTACTTTAAATAAATTGTTCCACATTAACTGTTATTTTAAAAAAAATCAAAAACATATTAATTATTTTTTAACTTTACCCTTATATCTTCTATTTTCGCACAATTCAGTGGTTTCAAACCCCAGAAACAAAAATTAACAAAATCCCACCAGAATTTGAACATGCTTACTTCAAACTTAAAATGGGTTACTGCAAACCTCTCTCTCTGCGGCGTTGTGCTCGCACAACAGCCGAGTTTATATCTTAAAACTGGGGGCTGGAATCGAATCCAGATGAGATGAGTTCGATTAGGAATATTCATAACACTGTGTGTGCTAGAGCTCTTCAGCCTTGACCATGAGTTATTTGGCAGGTGGTCTGCCAGTTGCTAATGTTTTCGGGACACCACGTAAATAAATACCACGATGAA